>JAAGOF010000144.1:0-21517 GCA_010645155.1 Tigriopus japonicus
AGACTCAAGAAAATTGGCTCAAGAAACATTAAAAAATACAGGAAACTATTGGAGGAGTTTACCTCGCCTTTATATAACCTTATAAGTTTACTTTTATAACAAAAAATCTGATAATGACTCAAAAACTTAGCTTTTAAGAAATAGTCATTAAAACACACAAATTGACATTACAAGTGCATGCATTTATATCTCCATTACAAAGCTTAAGAACTTGCTTCAATCTCAGTTTGACAGAAAAAATGCAAGAAAAAAGTACAATTTTGCCGTCATGATTGTTACATTATTAAACCCTTACGGGGACAAACAACTTTTTAAAAATTTTGAGCCTTCCAGGCTTTCATACAGATGAAGTTTTTTGCTGTTTTGTTTTTGGGTTGTTTATTTTCCATTAGGTTTTACTTTGGCAGACACAGAAATTTGTTTCACTCTCAAACATGGCACATGTGTTGGTGAAACTAATATGTGCTTACATTATTTTTTATAATTGTCGATAAATATTTTTTAAACTTTAAATAATCTTTAAAATAGCTCTTGTTGAGTGGCACTTTGTTCAAGTTTTAGTGATTCTAGGGTTCAGAATGTAACTTTTCATTCATCAGACTCAAACGTGAAAAATGCAAGGTGCAAGAGCCCCAAAAAGTGTTAAAAAGCTCAGAAAGAAGTGAAATACTTTCCTCATCTATCTAATCTTCACTTGAAAAACTTCAAAGCGCTAAAAACTGGCAAAGAATGTTCAAACCAAACGCAAACTTCCCCTTTCGAAATCGTTCAAAACACAGCTTTGTAAAGTTGTAGCCCCTTTTTCGCACTTGTTTTGCCATTTATAATGTTCAATTATGGTTACTCCAAAGTAATTTGATGCAAAAATTGTAGAAAGACAACACTATGGCAACATCATGCTGAACGCAGGCAAAGTTTTTGACATTGCATTTTAGGTATAAATCAATGCTACGAAAGGGTAAAAAATGCAACATTTCTTTTAGGTTTTCTTTCGGCTTGTTAAATTGATGTTGAATCCATGATTTATTTGTTAAACAACTGTTACACAAATCAGCAACAAACAACTCCCTTGAAAACGTAAAAAGTATAAAGCATAACTCTCACACCTCTAGTGAATAACATCATGATTTTCGGTTCATGGTCTTGTTCCAAACCCATACTGTATCACCTCGGAGATATAGATGCGGTTTTACAAGCTGCCCCCCTTTTGCTGGTTGTTTTTTGACGGTATGTGTGCTCCTGTTTTCTGATTTTTTCCAAGGCTGGGTTCTGCTTGTCATATCCCATGGCTGTGATTGGGGCCACTCCCGTATCGCGATAATCCGCCAACGCCACCGCCAGTGAATGCTCCATTCCTGCTGGGGTGCCATTGGAAAGCTTGATGGCTTTCCCCTCTAATTTCATTGCGCATTCTGCAGGGTTACTTTGGGGGTGATGTGGGGGGAGAATGAATGATCAATATTGTTCTCCATTACATATTGAGCAAAAGAGTGGCTGGTGAATGCCGTCCCATTGTTCCCATTCTGAGCTTGACCAGGGTTCCTCACTTGGCGAAGATGGACTGGAATGCCACTATGGAATGCCCGGCTGAGGGATATCTTACAAACACAGCCACCTGGTATCGAGTAAGATCACATCTGGCCACCAAAATGTGGCGACCGTCGGGAATTGGGCCGAAAAAATTGGCTGATATTGAATGCTACGGACGAGGGGGAGGTTCTCTCTGGAGCGTCGTCTGATGTTTGACTGCAGGTACGAACAGCTGACATTTCTTGCATGCTTTCACCCACTCCTCAATTCGATTGTCCATTCCAGGAAACCATACCACTGCCCGCATTCGGCGCTTCATCGCCGAAGTTCCAAGGTGGGCTTCTTTGTGCCCAAGCTCGATTGCCTTGTCCCGAAGATCGAGCGGAAGGACGATCTGCGTGCCTCGGAATACTGTGCCTCCATTTGCCAACGAGAGTTCATCCCTGACATGGCAATATTGGGTTACTATTTCAGGCAGTTTCCCTTTTTACCCCTTGCGAATGTAATCTGCAAGTGCAGACAGACACTTCCGGGCATGAGTTTGAGGCTTTTTTGATTGCCTTGTGTCCCAAGCTAGCTCTGATCCCACCACTCTGGAAGTGGTATAAGAGGCATTCCGGCTCATCTGCTTCATTTATAATGTTTGATGGTAGCTTGTTCCATGGTATTAGGCTCCTGGAGCAATAGTCAGTGGGATTGTTGATCCCTTGAAGATGATGGAGAACATAATCAACGTCTTGGTGTCTGAGTTTAATGTGCTCAATTCTGACTGAGCCTTGCCTTCTGTTCCGGAAGATTGAGACCAGTGGTTTGTGGTCTGAGTGCACACGTACCTTAGGATTCCCAATGAGATACTGTCTTAATCGTCTCAAGCCGAAATCTACGGCCAAAGCTTCAAGGTTCAGCTGTGGATAGCGTTTTTCTGTGTTAGTTGTTGCTCTAGATGCTATGGCCACCGCCCTTTTGGTGGTAGGACTATTGCCTTTGCCTTGGGCCAGAATGGCACATAATCCATCTATGTGAGCATCCACTATAACATGGGTGTTGAGCTTAGGGTCAAAGTACGTCAAGTTGATTGATCCAATGAGGGAATCGAACTCCTTCTGATAGCACTCTTCCCATTTAAAGTGAACTGACTTGTGTGTTAGCACTCTCAACGCTGGAGTACGGCTAGCCATGGCCGGTATAAATTCCTGTTTGGCCCTGGCCATAAAGGAAAGACGCCAATTCTTTCTTGGACACGGGTATTCTTGCATTGGAGAGGGCTTCCACTTTCTCTGGGTCTGGTGAGACTCCGTGTGCTCCCACCTGGACTCCCCAGAACGTGATGGTTTCGGCACCAAAAGTGCAATTTTCGTGGTTGAGGGCCATGCCTCGGTCAATAACCCTTTTCAGAAAACCCTTAAGTGCCTTGTCGTGCTCTTCCCTGGTTGGTGCAGCCACCAAGACATCATCGTGGATTATGTGGACATTTGGCAGGTCCCAAAAAACTTTTGTGCATGCTGCCGACAATTCACCGGATGCTGGCTTCAATCCCATGGAGAGTCTCTTGCATCTGTTCAGTCTTGTACCACATCTAAACATTGTCAATTGACGTGATTTCTCAACTAGCTTGAATTAAAAGTCGAGTTTTAAAAATATCTTGCAATTGGCCAGTTTGGCTTTGATGGTCTCTGGGTTAGGGATGGGTATGTGGGCGTCCCAAAGTTCTGCATTTAAGCCTCTTAGGTCCATGGTGATCCTAATTTGCCCCCTATCTTTGAATACGATGGCTAAGTTGGCAATCCATTCGGCTGGGCCTTCATGTGGCTTGATTACACCATCTTTGAGCATTTGTGAGATGGCATCCTCTATGAGAGGCTGTAGATAATATGGTTGGGGTCTTGGGGGAGAGATGAAAGGCTTTGCGTCCTTTTTGAGGTATAACTGGATCACATGACCCTTGAGGAATCCTAGACCGTTGAAACATGCCTCACAGTGCTTGTCGTTGGCCCATTTTCTTGCCTTATCGTTGGCTGGGAGCTCTGACAATTCTTCGGCCAAGAACGGCTTGATAGTAGCAATGCATTTTATAGTGTCAAGCTCACACTGTGATCTGTGCTTGCCGGAGTATGCTAACAGGTTTGGATCTAGAGGTATCATTCCCAAGGCAACTGCGAGAGATTTTGAGGCTATTGGGTCAATCTTCCGTTGGAAAACAGAGTCATCCACCATGAGCCACTCTGCCGATAATGTCTGCCCCCGCCAGGTCGTTGGCTTGATCATTCTTCCCACCGGACAGATTGGGGTGCTCCCAAAGAGACGGATTGATATATTGCTTGACTGAATTGTGGTCATGGCTGTTATTTGTCCATATGGGGCAAACATTTGCCTGTGCTCCCGTATCTACAATAGCTGCCACCTCTGATGGTCCCCCCGGTGAGACTTGCTGCTACCGGAAGGTGATTTGGTTCATCTTTGCCGATCCAGAGGGTCTGGGCCTCCTGAATGATTGCCATGGAGCAAAATGTCCTCGAGATCCCACCATGCAATTGTTCTTCCCTGTTCGTAGGGCACTGTGTCCATGGCACAATCCGCGACTTGCTTCGCTCTCTTGGCTCTAGGTTTGGAATTGGCCAGATAGGCATCGTATTTGTCTGCTTGCTGTGAATGAGGAGGTGAGGGGTGCCATTACATGGCTCCTGGGGTTCCTTCCATCCTGGTCCCAATTGCGCGTTGAGTTGGTTGTTAAATCCTCGTTGCCAATGAAATATGGTGATACAGTTGGGTAGGAACCTACGGATTTATTAAATTAGTAAATATGTAGAAAAATACATAAAAGTCTTGCTAGTTTTACCCCAGGTTGTTTCCACACGGAACTTGTTCGATCAACTCGACTAATTAACGCGATGTCGAGAACAGTGTTTCCCCGTCGAGTTCTGACGGGAGCCGAGCACAGGGTTGCGCTTTTGGCTTCAAGACTTTGCGTCTTATTCACGATGCATCAGATGATACAAGGATTTCTTAATTTCCGTGGTCTATGGATGATAAGGCCATAGTTAGACATCAAAAGTGCCAAATTTTATCCCTTTAAGTATAGGATATATTGATTTATATGAGTTTCTAGGAAAATTAATTTCTGCCATTTTTTTCGCATGAATAAGAATTCCATTACCTGTATCGGTTAGAAATCCGAGAAAGAATTAAAAAAATAAAAGCCATTTTCTGCCACCAATTTCTGCCAGGTGGCAGAAAATGGCTTTTATTCGTATGCCATCACTGGTGACGCTGCCATCCAGAAGACATGGACGAACTGGACCCTTAAAGAGATTGTGACCAACAGGATGTTGTTTGAAGACTTAGCATCAGCCTCCCAATCCGTGACAAATGGTAACACACAAGTAATGGCAACCGGCTTGGAGGATTCTGAAGCCAACAAAGTGCTAAGGTGATACTGTCTGATACAGCAAGAAGTCGACGCGACAAGCTCAACTAAAACGAAATACAACAGGCTGCTCTTGATGTGGAGCAACGTCAACACATAATTACTGGGTCTGTCCTGCGAAGGATAAGACGTGCTCCAAATGCAATAGGTCTGGTCACTTTCACATGGTATGTCGGAATGATCGTATACAATCCGAGGCGCCAAAAATGAAGACTTTAGCGTCCTACCATTGATGAATGCAGGAGGCTAAGTTTTGAGTAAGGAATTTATTGAACGTGTGAATCGAACCCGATACATAATACGAATGTCGTTACAAATCAGAGAGATCTTTTGAGGACCCGACGAACGCAAATCAAGTCCAGCTAGTCGCTAATCAAATTGAGCAAATAAGTGAGTGACGATCAAAAAGGCAACGCCACAGACTCTCCCCAGTCACGAAATTAACATCATAACCAGTCTTTCTGGGGCACGAGAAATCCAACCACTTCGAGTGGTGCTTGTTGGATGTGGTGAAATTGGCACCTCTGCGTAGGAATTCTTGGAGTTGGGCACAGGAGAAAAATCTGTTTGAACGACTTTGCTTGTAGATGGCAGAAACGGAGGATCAAAAGAGTTCGAGGGCTCACCAACAGAAGAAGTTAGAGTGTGTGCAGGTTTTAGTTGATCCAATGAGACAGTATCACGACGTCCATTTTTATCCAGCACATAACACTTTTCCTTACGATCCAGTACCTTGTATGGTCCTGAATATGGAGGCTAAAGGGATGCCTTCACGGGTCCACCCCGGACATACACGAATTTGGATTGGCTTAAAGATTTCGGGACAGAGCAAAGTGATTTGGAGTGATGTTCTGCTGGTGGAGCTCGAAGGGACGTCATTGACTCCCTGAGGGCACTTAGGAAACCTTCAGGAATAACGCAATTGCGATCGGATTCAAAAAATTCGCCGGGTAAATGTAGGGAGCCGCCATAAACAAGGTCGGATGGGGAGCAATCAGAATCTTCCCTCCAAGCTGTGCGAATGCCCAGAAGTACAATAGGAAGCTCGTCCATCCATTTTGGAGAATCCAACCGAGACATCAGGCCCGCTTTCAGGGTACGGTGGAGGCGTTCAACCATTCCATTTGCTTGCGGATGGTAAGCAGTGGTATGGTTAGCCGAAATCCCCAGTAGCGAATTTAATGACGTCCAAACTCCGGACGTGAATTGAGTCCCACGGTCTGATGTTAAATCTCCCGGTACCCCAAAACGACATATCCAATTTCGAACCAAGGCTCGAGCACAAGATTCCGTGGTCATGTCCGGCATTGGATTGACCTCAGGCCAACGAGTGAAACGGTCAATAATTGTGAACAAGTACTGCATTCCCTCGCTGACTGGCAAAGGTCCAACAATGTCCACATGAAGTGCTGAACGGTGCTGAAGCGGTGCTCTGACATGGCGATGAACTTTGGACACTTGGCAAGGGTGGCAAGACTTACACCAGGCCCGCACGTCCTTTTTCATTGAATGCCACACAAATCTTTGTGAAATTGCTCTCAAAGTTGGTCTAGCCCCCATGTGAGAAAGACCATGAATCGCATCGAAAATTCGTCGTGTCCATGTCGAGGGTAGCACTGGACGTGGGCGTCCCGTTGACGTGTCGCAAAGCAATGTCACTGAACCAACAGTAATATTTTCTAACACCATATTTGTGATGGCAGTTCGATATGCATGAATTTCCTCAGAGGAGGCTTGCTCTTCCGCCAATCGAATGTAGTCCACGTCTTGGCAGAGAATTGCACTTAATTGAGGCGGGCGGGAGAGAGCATCTGCAACTGCATTACTCAGACCGGCTCGGTGCTGAATGTCGGTAGTGAACTCCGAGATAAATGAGAGATGTCGAGTTTGACGAGGAGAACGATCCGTTAAGTTGGTCATCGCACCGATAAGAGGTTTATGATCTGTAAAAATGGTGAACTGTCTGCCTTCGACGTAATGACGGAAATGTTTGATGCCCAGATAAATTGCCAACAATTCCCGATCAAAAGCAGCGTATTTCCTCTCGGTTGGTGTGAGCTTCTTGCTAAAAAATGCAAGAGGTCGCCAATGTCCATCCTCAAACTGATCAAGAGACCCACCCACAGCATAATCAGAAGCGTCTGTTGAGATTGAAAGGGGACAGTTAGAAATGGGATGGTGAAGCATCGTAGCGTCTGCAAGGGCATCTTTTGCACCTTGAAATGCCGACTGGCATTCTTTGGACCATTCGATTGATTGCACTTTTCCACCACAAAGCTCGTGCAGAGGGTGAATTCTGTTGGCCAGATTTGGCAGGAAGCGGTGATAAAAATTCACCATGCCAAGGAAAGTCTGGAGCGCCTTCTTTGTTGTAGGAACAGGGAAATCCCTCACTGCACTCACTTTGTCTTCTGTCGGCAATATTCCTCGTGCCGAGACATGGTGCCCAAGAAAAGTCAACTCGGACACACCAAAAAAACACTTGGAAAGTTGAACAACCAAACCGGCGTTTTGGAGAGCTTGAAAAACTTGCTTCAAATGTTGTAAATGTTCGGCCTCCGAGGAGCTAGCAACCAGGATGTCGTCCAAATATACAAAGATGAAAGACAAACCATGTAATACACGATCCATCAAACGTTGAAATGTCTGAGCAGCGTTTTTAAGTCCAAAAGGCATGCGTAAAAACTCATACAATCCAAAAGGCGTGATCACCGCGGTTTTGGGGATGTCTTCCTCGGCCATTGGTATTTGATGATAGCCCCTCGCCAAATCAATCTTGGAAAATATAGTTTTCCCTGACAAGTTCATGTTCAAATCAGCAATGTGAGGGATAGGATATCGATCGTCGGTTGTAGCAGCGTTAAGTCGGCGAAAATCCCCACATGGTCGCCACGAACCATCAGCCTTCTTGACCATGTGAAGCGGCGAAGCCCAAGGTGATTCTGAGAGGCGAACAATGCCCAACTTTCCCATTTTATCGAAATCAGCTTTGGCAGCTGCAAATTTCTCCTGGGATAAACGTCGTGCTCGGGCAAACACTGGAGGGCCAGTCGTGGAGAGATAATGCTGAACCCCATGTAAAATTTCTGAAGGATCACGGAAACTTGGAACAGTCAAACTGGGGTAGCCATCAATAATGCGAGCGAATTGGGGACCTCCAGTTTTGATTCCGCAAATGCCCAAAGAAGAAATCTTGGCGAAATTAGTAGGCAACACTTGAGAACGATCCAGGTCAATCAAACGACGTCCTTTCAAATCTACAGCCAGATTGTTAGAGACCAAAAAATCTGCACCTAATATGGGTTGGTGAACTTCAGCCAGGTAGAATGATTGCGTATATTTTCGATTGCCTAAAAACAACGACATTGCTTGCTTTCCCCAAGTTCGAATTCCAGATCCATTTGCGGCCGAAAGCATTTGCGAGTTTGAAACCCTACGTTGATCCTCTTTTGAAGCTGGGAAAACAGATACTTCGGCGCCAGTGTCGATGAGATAATTGCAACCGGTGTGTTGGTCTGTAGCTATTAGGGTTGCTTTCCCGCCATGCTCGGAGGTGGGGCCAACCATCTTGGCGGTTAATGGTCGGCCGGGGCGTTTCCCGCAAGAGGGGTGTCGCTCATGTCACATGGGGTTGAAAACGAATGGAGGCATTTCCTCGCCTTAAACCCATGAGTGGCGTGGTACCAACAGCGAAGAGGTCGAGATTTGGGCCCGGAATGCTTCTGAGATTCTTTTGCACGTAACACTCGCTGAATGAACACACCTGAGAAATTACTTGCCTCCAATACTTCGTCCGCAGCTTTGGCAAGATCCAAAATGTCTGAAGGAGGGTTGCGACCGAGAGCTTGTTGGATTGAAGAGGGGAGACGACTGAGGAAAAATGCGCGAAGTAATTTGGAGGTTTGTTCCCGCGGGTCGACCAAAGCTTGCATTTGCCTTAAAAGGGCGGTCGGTTTTTGATCACCGAGTCCCGAGATGTCAAAGAGCTCCCGATATTGTTGTGCCTCAGACTTTCCGAACGCTTCGAGGAGGGTCTCCTTCAATCCAGAGTACTGATTTGAAGGTGGTGGATTGTCCGTAAAATGGGCAACCTTACAGATGACACTCCTATCGATAGCTTGAAGTGCGTGATAAAACTTCGTCAACTCCGAGGTAATTCCCTTGAGGGCGAATTGTGCCTCAACCAGGGTAAACCATGATTTTGGATTGGTCTCCCAAAAGATGGGTAGCTTGATGCTTATAGCGTCCACGGCCAAGGCCATTTCCTCAAAGTTCGATTGGGAATCTTTGGTATCCATGTTCGATGTTCTTAACGTCGGGGTCACCACTTTAGCGTCCTACCATTGATGAAAGCAGGAGGCTAAATTTTGAGTAAGGAATTTATTGAATGTCTGAATCGAACCCGATACATAATACCAATGTCGTTACAAATCAGAGAGATCTTTTGAGGACTCGACGAACGCAAATCAAGTCCAGCTAGTCGCTAATCAAATTGAGCAAATAAGTGAGTGACGATCAAAAAGGCAACGCCACAACTTGAACAACCTAAGAACATCTTGCCTTGAATTATCTACAACAAAATGTCGTTTTTCCGATTGTGGGCTCCTGAACCTACCAACGTGGTGCACCCCTAACAACAAATTGCCAAATTTTGTTGGCCTTGATCTAGGTTGCGGACCCCTTTTCTAGATTATTTATTACGGGATGACCAGACAGCTTGTCAGAGGATTCCCACAAAGAGGAATTAGATGGAATAATTTGCCTTTGACTTGCAGGTTGTGGAGCTATTGTCATTTGGATAAATGGAACATAACTTGATCCAAACTAAGCCTCTTTTGGAATCATCACGGAAGCAAGTGGTCTTGAAGTGTGGATTAAGTATCGTAGGAACACAGCTCCATGGTGCTCTCCAAGGCGTGAAATCGATGTCATTCAAAAAACGTGTATCAAGATGATTTTTATTTGGAAAGACGTGCACCGATAATGATGATAAAATGATTTTTATTTGAAAAAAGTGTGTACTAGAGCTGTGCATTGGATCTGAAAGGTCCTCCAAATCCAATCCGAACTGAATTTTCATAGTCCGAACGAATCCGAATCCGAAAATTTGCCGCTGAATCCAAACGAATCCGAATCCGAAAATTTGCCGCTGAATCCAAACGAATCCGAATCCGAAAATTTGCCGCTCAATCCAAACGAATCCGAATCCGAAAATTTGCCGCTCAATCCAAACGAATCCGAATCCGAAAATTTGCCGCTGAATCCAAACGAATCCGAATCCGAAAATTTGCCGCTGAATCCAAACGAATCCGAATCCAAACGAATCCGAATCCAAACGAATCCGAAAATTTGCCGCTGAATCCAAACGAATCCGAAAATTTGCCGCTGAATCCAAACGAATCCGAAAATTTGCCGCTGAATCCAAACGAATCCGAAAATTTGCCGCTGAATCCAAACGAATCCGAAAATTTGCCGCTCAATTCGAACGAATCCGAATCCGAAAATTTGCCGGTAAATCCGAACGAATCCGAATCCGAAAATTCGATGCTCACTCCGAACGAATCCGTATCTGAAAATTTGATGCTCAATCCGAAAGAATCCGAATCCGAAAATTCTTGCCTCAATCCGAAAGAATCCGAATCCGAAAATTCTTGCCTCAATCCGAAAGAATCCGAATCCGAAAATTCTTGCCTCAATCCGAAAGAATCCGAATCCGAAAATTCTTGCCTCAATCCAAAAGAATCCGAATAATTCTTGCCTCAATCCGAAAGAATCCGAATCCGAAAATTCTTGCCTCAATCCGAAAGAATCCGAATCCGAAAATTCTTGCCTCAATCCGAAAGAATCCGAATCCGAAAATTCTTGCCTCAATCCGAACGAATCCGATACACAGCTCTAGTGTGTACCAAGATGGGTTGCTTCCAATTCACGGCACTGAAAATATCATATGAAGTTGATTTGGAAATTCCCAAACACTACGAGAAATGTTTCTGACCAAGGAAACCAAGAGGAATAACTGCTATTTACTTCGTGTTTCATTATCAGGTCTAGATTAAATGTTGTACAGTCAACTCTCTATATAGTGAATTTCAAAAAAGCCACGCAATAATTCACTATATCGGGAGATTCACTATATAGAGAGACAACTTTTTTCATTTTCTCGACTCTCAAGCTCAACTTTAAATGAGGTGTATTAATTGCAAAGCACTTTTTAAACATTTTAATGACCTTTTAAAGCACAAAGGAATGCAGAAATATCAATAATAGGGTCAATACGCAATTTCCCGGCCTGACTCGCACTGAAAATTCATAGTACTAGTTGATCTAAACAAACTTTTTGGACAAAATAGTGATGGTCTCGGGCCGAGAGGTAGACTTAAAGGCATATCAAATTTGTGTGTCTCCAGGCATTTAGAGGAACATTTGGCCTTCATTTTCAACGAATAATCAAAACTGCATGATTTTTGTTGATGTCAGACTTCAAAATACCAACATGTGGATCTGTGCTTGTGCTCAAAGTTTACGTGCAAGAGATCAAGACAACACAAAATAATCGTCTTGCCCCTAATCACGAATATTTAGATCAAAGTCGGACAGGGTCAGGAAAGTGCCCGTAATCAGTACGTGAAGGTGGTGTTGTTGTTTGCTTATTTTGTTTACTTCCGGTTTTGGTGTGAAACAAGGAATCCATGCAAAAATTCTTTACAAATTCATAGCAAGAACAGTTGGATTTTCAATTGAATCCCCTTTAATTCCACCCATGGTCCTCTGTCAGAATTCACTATATCGAGAGACAAAATTCTAGCAAATTCACTATATCGAGAGTGATTTATGAAGCAAAGAATTGGTTTTCTGAAAAAAATTCACTATATGGAGAGATTCACTATATCCAGTACTTGTTATATCGAGAGTTGACTGTACACCAAAACCCTGCTAAATTTTCATTTTTTTTTTGTAAAATTTAGTTAGTACGTTTTTAGATCTGCATTAGATACATATTTAATTGCTCAGCTTTTTAACTTTCACTGTCCCATTTTTTACTTCAAAAAGCGAAAAATCGTTCCGGGGTATATGAAAACTCAAACACCCATGAAAATGATGTAGATTTTCAATCTCGTAAAATATATCAAGAATTCTTCATTCTTGGAAGTTTTATCACCCCAGGTCAAAATGATATGTTGTTACCTAAAACACACTTGAAATACACTTTCTTTAAAATGGACTTTTGAACCAAATAAAAAGGACATGTAGGCACGTTGTCAATACAAATTCAGTGAAATTCTGAAGGATTTTAAAAATTCGCTTTTGGTCCAAATTGAGAATGATTCTCCAAGAAATATCACTTTTGCATGAAATCCAAAGGCATATCTGTTCAGTAGATTTCCTCAAATTTGCAAATGAGTGTCTAATGAAATCAAGATAATCAGATTTTTTTTCAAAAATGTGTATTTTTTGTATGATTTAAGGAACATTAATTGTGATTTTGACCAAGAAGCATGACCAAGAATCATGGAGTGGAAGGCTACCACTGAGAATTATAATTTCCAGTGGAAAAGAGTCAATAATGCTCTTCTGCAAATGAGACCTTTCTTTTGTTGAGTAGACTACGTACTTCCATTTTCAGCTCAATCGAACGTTGGAGTCAAAAGTTATGCTCTCTCAAAGCTCAGTGCAATCCTACCAAGAATGAATAAACTAGCCCTTTTGTGGTAATCGTTTTACCACAAAAGGGCGAGTTTATTCATTCTATGCTCTCTTCATTACATAAGTTTGAGAAGGCATAACTTTTCACTCCGGCATTCGATTGGGCTGAAATTTGAAATACGTTTTCTTCTCATTGCAAGCCAGTTCTCATTTGTAGAAGAACACAAATGGTTTGTTTCTACTAGAAATCATAATTCTCATTTCTAGCCTCCCACTCCATGATTTCCGTGCTTCTTGTTTTGACCAATCATGACAAAAAAAAAGCCAAAATGAACAATTTTCAATCTGTTTGATAAAATCGAGACTATATATTGTTTTTGGGAGTTTGAGTTTTTATTTACTAGGAACGATAACTCGACTTAACACAACTTAAATAACTTGCCAACTGATCGACCTATTTTCAATTCAATTCAATTCAAAAGGTATCTTGGGCTGCTCTGAAAAAGTGTTGACTAGTTTTGCAAAACGGTGTTAATTTTGTAGGTTTTTAGGTTTTAATCTAGACCTGATATTGAAAAACGCAGTAGGTAAAAGTTGCTCCATTTGGTTCTCTGGGTCAGAAATCTTTCTCGTAGTGTTTGGGAATTTCTCAGCAGACTTGACATGATTTTTTCAGTAACGTGAATTGAAAAAAAACGTGAACCAATATGATTTTCATTTGAGGAAAAAACGCGTAAAAGGGGTACCAGGATGGTTTGGTTCTATTTAAGAAATACATCTACCAAGATAGTTTGTTTGCATTTGAGAGAACGTGTGCTAAGATTATTTGAATTTGGCAAAATCCATACACGACCAGATGAGTGAGGGCCTAAGAATTGAGCCAAGTACGGGTCAACGTTCGAAATCATCATTGAGAGAGGCTCTTCTAAGGAGATGAGGCAAGTCCCGTTTGTCTTGTTCGTAGTAGGAACGAATGTCCTCAAAAAAGGTTGCTGAATTGGTTGAGGTATGTCACCCACACGTTTTTCCGATTTGACCAACAGGATGATCTCGTTCCATCATGATCATCCCATTTCTGGTCTGTCTCGGTCGGTGAATGGGCTCAGATTCGTGGGATGAGGAGGAGGTTTTCATGGATACTTTCTCATCTTTGTGAAGGCACACTAGTGACGGTGGTGGTCAACAAACAGTCCGTCCATTTGTCCGTGGACTTACTTCACGATCACCTTGGACTTTGGATTATTTAGTGGTTGGTTAGTTGGCCCAGGGAGAGGGCGTTAATTCATCCAGTCGATCTTGTATCACGGATGATTTCATCTTTGAGTCTTTTCTTTATCTTGTTTCTGGTTTCGGGTGCTCTTTTCGGCTTTCTCTTCTGTGTAGTACTAGTACCTTGTTCTACTCACTGCGATGGAGTGAGGCGTTCCGTGCTTTTTCCGGTTAAAAGAATCATAATAACACAGGCTGGAATGTGACTGCCTCGAAAATATTAGCAATTGGGTATATCTTAAGCAATATTTGATGGGTCAAATGCTTTCCTACAAGTGATTAAAAAGTGTTTCTCTAATTTGCCGCTATCCATAAGTGTCAGATTACTAAACTTAATGTTTTCGAGATTAAATTGTAGATCTTGACATCTCAGTTTCAGAGCTACCCTGAACGGTCAGCGATGCCTGTTACCGTCTATTTGCATTTGATGAATGATTCAAATCCGTTTAATAGTTTGAAACGGTAATTTTGGGCCCCTGATATCTTTGTCAAAATTTAGAAGGGGACTTTTTCTTCATTCAACGAGCTCTTGTGATCGACAAAACCCCTCCAATTCGTAACTTGAATAAAAAGAAACAAATTGATAAAATTTTGAAAATTTTGCATCACTGATAATCAGCGGAATCGCACCGAACTTCTTCGAGTTGCACGAAGGTCCCTAAAACCGATTCGAACCATCGAGTTACGTTTTCAAAATGAACTCGATTACCATCAGTACTGTCTTCTCCTTGCCCTCCCAATCTCCTGTAGAGTAGAGATCATGAGGGTGTCCAAAAAATATAAGGGGTTAACTCTTTCCACTTTTTCATACAATCTCATGTCTAAAATTTTATAAATTTGTTGTGGCCCCTCTTTCTTTGTCGGGTAAAACATTCAACATGTTAATCTTGATTTATAAGCCATGAATTGGTGATTTTTTTGGGGCCTGAAAGCTTCAAAGACAAGCTGCATCTAATCACGTTGGCGCATTGACCAATCAGAACGCGGGACCCGAGGAACCTCTTATCAGAGAAGACCTTCAAATCGAGACCTTTGCGCTTCTTTTAAATAAAGCCTTTAGTTTTATCAAGAGTGAGTGGGTCTTTAACCTCATCCTGTTGGTCATTACTAGAGCGGCCGAAAATATTTAATTAAATATAAAATATTTAATTTAAATATTTTGCGTTTTTGAGCAGTTTTTAAATATTTGGGCTTTTTCTTACAAAATGAAAGGAAAATTCTCTTTTTTCATTGCAATATTTCAAGAATCTCCATAATTTCAGTAAATCTTTTGAAATTTTGATAAAAAATCTGACCTTTCCAAAGGCAAACATTGTCAAAATCTTCCGATTTTTTTCGACTCTTTTTGAGGGGAATAGACAAACTCAAATCAAAAATATGCGTGGTAAATAATTATTTTGGTCAGCTTGGCCTCGAAAATTACTTTAAGTTAAAACAGAAAACGGTAACTCCAACAAGAAAAAAATATGGAAACTCTGGTTTCAATATTCAATCAAACCTTAGGCAGTAAAATATTAATCAAATGTAGGTTTATAAATAGGGACTGTCAAGAATAACCAATTTTAATTGCATAATATGATTGTTTGGCTCGAAAGATTTGTTAATTTTTATTTCTGCCATTTCCAATTTTTGATCAAATATTTGAATTTTTTAATCAAAATTTTCAGAAATACCAATTAATTGACCAAAACTCTTCACAAATTTAAATATTTTATAAATATTTGGTGGTTTTTTTCTTAAATATTATTTAAATATTTGGGCTCCAAAATTAAATATTTTCAGCCGCTCTAGTCATTACTCATTAGATGTTGCAACATATTCCGACGGCCGTTCACGGATTTGGTCTAAAACATCCTGGCATACTGTCAAGAAGTCAGGAGTTTCGCATGAAGTAGCTTCGTCCATAACTTTGTCGTGTTCTCCAAACCCTGACTTTCCCACAACCGCTTCCAATGCCAATGGATCGACCTCGAATGGCGGGGGAGTTTGAAAACCATTGTGTGAACTGACCTCTTCCTCTTCTTCTTCAGCGAGATCAGGTTGGCTCTCGTCTTCAAAAGAAAGATCGGGTGGAACTAGATAGATATTGGCACTCGTAGGCAAACACGCGGTGCCGATGATTAACGTTGGTGATTGGTCAATAGCATTCAGTTGAACATTCAGCTAATTCTCACGAAGTTCAATAACAAAGGAGAGTAATGGATGAGTGGAGTCGGACGAATTCAGCTGGGGATTCTGGGGCCAAATTGGCTAGGGATGGGTAAGAACTAGACTCGGGCATTTCATAACATAAGTTTGCTGCGTGAAGGAAAACATCTTGTTTCGATTGATTGTTAAAACAAAAAATGGGAATTGGGGTCGAGAATTTTAATTAAGTTTATTGGAGGGATAGTCTCGGTTTTGACGTATCCCTAGCCATTTTGGCCCCAGAATCCCCAGCTGAAATCCTCCGACTGCACTCATCCATTGTTCTTTGTTGATTTTGTAGTGATCTGACTTGGTGCTGGGGTTGCCAATTTACTTAAGTGAAATCATATTCCCCACTGTCTTCCAGCATTCATAAACAGGTTATTTCTTTAAGAAGCGCCAAAAGGCAAGGCACCCCTGACTATTGTGACTTCTGAGCAGGGTTGCAAATCACACTCAAATCCGTGTTTGCTCATATACAAGAGCAAAGCACCCAGTCTCTAAGAGGTAACCCTGCCTTGCAACCTCCCGTGAAAAAACTTGCGCAAGCCGAGATTTCACATCACTGAGATTTTGTTGTCAATCACCCGATCATATGACATTAAATGGCCCTTGTTTCAACTCCAGACTAATTGAAATTCACTTTTTGCATATCAGGTAAATGCCTTAGACCAATATCCAGCAGTCTTGAGGATTTCCAATAACCAAACTGCCCTATCAAATGAGCGAAATAGTTTAGATGTGTTTCTTAGAAGTAAAGGTTTCTTTAATCATGAACTTCGGCTTCCCGCATGATGAATGACGTCACAGGGAGTCCGTGCCGGGTCGGGCAATCATAGATTTGAATGCCAATCTCTGCCTTTTAGTATTTCTAGGTGGAACTAATGAAATCAAAAAAGTGAAGAGTCACCGCCATGAACCCAACGCAATTGATGGACGTCCGAAGGTCTGTGGTAATAGAAACCGACTTGACTCTTGTAAGCTTGAATGAGACCTCATATTGAACTTTGGGAAATAAGTTGGGGATGTAAGTTTCAGTCATAGTGCGTCGAGTCGGAAGAGAGTACGATGGGTCGATTGGCGAACAAAATGCCCAGAATCCAATGTCTTCAACAATCGATATCGGTTGCAAGTCTTTTGCCACCATGTAGCATAGTGTTTGGTCCAATTTATTTTCCTGTTGGTCTCGTTAGCAAAATGGAAAACATGCGATTGTGAAGTTCGGCTTTCCGCTAAATTGAAAGAAGAAATTAGTTAGTTGAATGGCTTTTTCAGTCATTGGCTTTTGTTTTACCTTCCAGTCTATTCAAATCATCCGGATGCTCCTTTTTAAGATGTCGCCAAAGTGTTGTAGTTGATTGACTAGGTGTCTTGTATGCTTTGCGACATTTTAAGCATTGTGCGCTGTCTTTTTCGATTCTCTCGAACATCGCCCAAAGAATATGAGAGCGGTTTTTATTTGCAAGAGCGATGACATGGCTGAAAAAGGAGATTTTTTACTTTTTAAGAATGATTTCATTTCAGATGATACCAATTTTGTTTCAACTAATACCTACAATATAAATACAGGATTTTTTAACCAAGTCACGAGTTTCAACTAAGAACTTACGATGGCTCATCCTTTGAATGACGGCAATTATCTTCCAGTCATGGTCAAGAGCAATTCTCCATCGATTCTTGACAACAAGTAGGCTCGTTGCTCGCTTGGATCCAGCAACTACATATGTGATGCACCAAAATAGGCCTTGACCACGCACATATCTCTGGTGGACTCGATTACAAAGTCAATACCGGTGGTTTTAAATCACTAGCTACCCGAAATTGTGCGGGACGTTCGGGAGCTGTCTGAGGGTTGCGTTGTTCACTTACATCGGAACGTCGGATGGCAGATCCCGCTAATCGTGCAGCAACCCCAAGTTCCACCATGAGCTGATCCATGGTCTGCTCTTGTTCCAACGTAGCTTTGGTGTCTTCAAGCACGAGTTCCTCGCAGAGCTCCGCCATTTCTTTGACATCACCTCCAGCAAGAATTTCATCCAAAAGTTTCTGATCCCTCGTAAAATAGCCTTTATGAGTCCGGATCGAAGCTCTATTGGCTGCCATGGCGGTGAATTGGGTCTAGTCCGGCCCAACTTGACGGACAACGACAGTCTTTTGGCTAACAAATCTCGTCTCAAGGTGGACGTCACCAAACACAAACAGAACCAACGGGGATGGGAATTGCGGAAATTACGCGTACTTTGGGAGCAATGATCTTCCGTAAGGTACGGATCAGTTCCGTCGCGCCATGTCCGATTATCACGTTGGAATAAAATGTATGTTAAGGGATCGATGGTTATAAATCAAGTGAGTTTTATTGTTGGTGAAGCAACTCGAGCAATCAGCCGATACAAATTAGAAAGAGACGGAGAAATGAAAATACTGCAAAAGATATCAATGTCCCAAGGAATTTCGGCGAGATCAGAAGATTTTCGCACTTGGCACCACTTGAGAGCATAAAATTTGAACGATGTCATGGGATGGTTTATTGTAGTCAAAGATTTTGCTCTATCAGGAGCGGGGAAATGAATTCACGCCCGCTATCTTTCTCATTAAGAAGAGTATTATAAAGGAAACCAGATTGGCCGACGTGCTAACGTGTTATTAAGGGCCGAGAGTAAGTGCTTCCCCAGACGGCGAGAGTTCGAGTCCTGCTGGGGATAGAACAAACGTTGTCAGGAGAAATCATTCTGTTTGCAAGGAATCGCATTTCTTGTAAATCCGCAACTAACAAACCAAAAACATATCTCTCCCCTCATAGATTGAAGAAAGCGATGACCTTAATCAAGGCTTCAAGGTTCTTGCCTCTTCAACCCCAAGAACATTCTCCCCAGTCGGCTTGCAAAAATAAAACAAAGGCTGTGGGTAAGAACAATCAACTATTGCAAACCAAAATACCTTATCATAAAACCATTCCAATATTGTTAAATATAGGTTTTTGCCATTATATTACCATTGTTTTACTGGTGAACGACGCTGGGCGAACCCGCCCAACCATAAATGGATCCCCTGCCTTCAAGCGGATCTCCGCCATTCAATCCAAACGACCATGGAACCGACGTAGTTCGAGCGTTTGAATATGGGACTGAAAGATTTGAAATCTTTTGTGACCACATTCTGGATGATGCCCCACGAGATGACACAGACGCCAGGGCTCGCCACCCGAAAGTCAAGAAGAAGAAGCGACTGTGGTTTATTGGAGAAAGCGGACTTCACAACATCCAATCTTTGTGCCCCAATGCCCTAACCGACGAACAAAAGACATACGACGTCTTTATCAATGCTTTGAGGCGTCACTGCCGACCACGATTCTCGAGAAGGCAAGCTCGTGTTAAAGGGACTGGAGGCATTAAAAGACCGTTGCAAACGGTACCTTCATTGCCAGGACAAGTAGCAAGACCACCCTTCATGAATGCCCCTCTTGACTGTTTTATCAACTCTGGGGTGTAATTTTTACGTGTCTCACCACTCGGGCCCTTTATCTCGACAGGTTGAGGGGGTATAAGTCAGGGATAACCCATATAATAATATAAATACTGGATAACCCATATAATAATATAAATACTGGATAGGAACTAAAAAAAATCTCCGTTATGAAACCCCCACGATGAGGCCGAGAGTTCGCAAACAAGAACTACAAACGGCAATGTTGAGAGCCGAAAATCAAAACGGAAATCGACCAAAAGAAAGACCATACTATCCAGGAGATAGTACGCCAATCAGTATTTTCTGCGTCCCAAGGGGGTCCAGTCAACTCATAATCGTTGTAAAGGTTAACCCCCCCTCCCCGCCCAAAACTTAGTGTTTTGAAGACCTGAAGGTCAGCCATAATTGAAAGAGTGAATAAATGATGGAGGACATCGTGGAGGGCAATTACCATCATTGGTCCCAAGCGTGAATGAACCCCCTAATTGTTTGTTCCACAAGATGACTGTCAAGTGATAATCAAATGGGATTTGATGATTGGGTGGCCACAATCATTGGACGTCTCTAAAAGCCCAAATGCAACAAATTCCCCCAAAACTTTTTGAATATCGCTGACCACGCACAAAATAACCAAATAATGCCGTTGTGAAAATATATTTTGTAATTTCCCGCCTTTTTTCAAATATTTTGACCTTTTGCAGAAAACGTATATGGTTATTTTGTCACTTTGAAAATATTTTTCCGGGCTTTATGATGAGAGATTGCGAGCAAATTAGTACAAACATAAGCAAACAGGTTGGTTGATCTGATAAAAGACTGGTTCTTAAGTTGCCATTTTTGAAACTGTTTGAAATGCAGTTACAAAAAAAAGATAAATATGCAGAGAGCATCGTGAAATTTAAAAGAGTTTAATCCGGCCTACGTTGGCCCCAGTATCAGGAAATATCGGAAACATGAAATTTTGATGTAATGAAATGAAACGGAAACATCATCATTCGGTGATTACTTCCCGAACCGGAATCAGAACCGCCGTAGATGAATCTTGAAGAGATTTAAGGTCTTCCACGGTCACTTCACGTCGAAGTGCACGTTGGAACCGTATTTTGCAGCACATGGTATCTCCGAGCCGGGAACTAAACCTGGTCTTTGTAGTCCATTCCGCCTGACCCGAGGTTAAAAAAGTCGAGACGACATCGCAATTTAATCTCCTGTTGAGTAATGTGATTTGAAATTAATGTACCAACAAAACACATTCGCTTTCGTTAGCTTAATAACGCGGCAACATTCGAGGGCATTTTGAAGTTTAGTGGAAGCAACGTCAATACACATTTGGAGATTACTTTGAGGGAATTTGGAAGAAAAGTTGAAGCACAGAGGAAGCTTATGAGGAGGGAGTAAAAACTAGATCGATTTCGTGGTAGTTTTGAAGTATAGTAAAAGCACAAAAGAAGCATGAAAGAAGCCCATGAGATGGAGTAGAAATAACCATGCTCCATCAAGAGTCGCTACAAAGCTGCCTTTTCAAGAGTAGCTCCGTTTTTTTAATCGCAGCTTAAGCAGCGAAACCTGATTGAGTATGGTTGGTTCTACTCCGTCTCATATACTATTGGATATTGAAGAGATGAGGTGGATTTTAAAGGATTTATTGACGGGATCAGGACACACAACACGCTTTCAACTTTAAGAGTTTTTTTTACTTCCTTAACAAACAGACACGAAAATAACGTTATTCTGTAAAGTGATGTTGGCTTTTTGTATGTTACAGATAGAGCAGGAATAATGAAAGACCTCAGGGGTTCCTGGTTAATGGTAAAAGCGGTGTTTTTTTTATTTCTGGGTCGACCAGAGAAAAATCTAATTTAACCCACTATTTGTCCCATAATTTAAAGCTCGCATGCTCAATTTCAACTTGATCAAATGAATGTTTGGTCAGTTTGAGTAGAATAGTTTGAAACAACGAGTAAAGTAAGTGGAATTTTAGTGGAGGTTTTAGTCGGT
>JAAGOF010000144.1:22025-39423 GCA_010645155.1 Tigriopus japonicus
AAGGAGATAAATCAAAAAAGTTGTCCCCCCCGACCAACCCTCCAACTACCAGCACATTAATGGAGATTAATGTGCTGGTTTGGATGGATTGTGAAGAACTATCCAAAAGCTGCTATTTTTTTTTGCTTTAGCATGAGGAGTCATAATTTGGAGTCGATTCTCCTGAAAATCTTACGTATTTGTACAAAAAAAGAAAAAATTTGAACAAGCAACATTTTGTTGGGTAGAAAATCTGGCAACTTGGAATATTGTGAAAAGGAGCCAAAAATCCCTTTAATTCTCAGTAAGAGGGCTAAAAAATGGCAAAATAATTCAAAAGGAGCTAAAAGAGCCAAAAGAGCTAAATGCCTAAATTTGAAGCTAAATTTCCAAAATATCAGGAAAAAGAGCTAAAATTGATCAGGCTGTTTGGCGCACGCACTTACAAAAGCGGCGCGAACAGACGGAACTTTCTTAGTAAAACTAGCGAAACCTTTGAAATACGAGGATCGATGAAGTTCAACTTCTAACATATACTTCTTTGATTCTTCTTTTGTGCAGCTACTGTACATATGCTTCTACTAAACTTCCAAACTACCTATTAGGTCGGTTGTTGAGGTAGTTTGGAAGTTTTGTAAAAGAATAGCTGGAAATACAAAAGAAGCATATAAGACGGAGTAGAAATAACCATGCTTGATCAAGTTTCGCTACATAAACTGCATTTTTCAATCGCAGCTTATGTGGCGAAACTTAATCAAGCATGGTTATTTCTACGCAGTTTCTTATGCTTCTTTTGTGTTTCTAGCTATGCTTTTACTTTACTTCCAAACTACCTCAACAACCGACCTCCTATCATGTTCGAGTATAGGCTCAGTACCAAAGGTGCGTTTTTCAATAGTAAACTTACGTGGTGTTATATTGAAGTGGTAGGTAATGTATTCGACTCAAACGATACAGGACATCGTTGAGTCGAACCTCGGCTTGCTTCAAGTACATATTGTCAACGTATGTCCTTTCCCCGAAGTCTGGAATTAGGTCCCAACGCGTCAAAATGGTACGGACCTTTCGGTTGACCTTTTGGACCTCAGCAACGAATTCGATCCCATCGATCCGAAGGAGAATGCCTGTGTGGCTATACAGGCCAGGTCCATGTCCGAGCGTGGACGAGCTTCGGGTAAACACTACCTTACTCCCCGACGGAATCTCCTGGATCTCATGGATAGTGAGATCCTTTGATCGCCAAAGGCCCACCCATCGTCCTTCGGTGATATCCACCAGAAAGTGCAACCGGAAAGAGAGCTGCTTGTCGTGTCCCTGGCGTTTCTTCACCGCAGTGGGCCCAAATTTCCCCTCAATTTGGCCCTCTAGGATACTAAGGACCTTTTTTTGACTGTATCCTTCACCGACGAAATGACCAAAAGGGGTAGTTTGGAGGAATTGCTCGGCTAGCGTCCATTCCTCGCTTTCGATGAAAAAGTTGTTCAACAGGAACTCAATCGCAGATTCCGTGGAATTCATTTTGTTCTGAGAGGGTCCTGCCGTTGGAAATAGTTTCGTTTTTCGGTAAGTTTTCTCTTTTTACAGGGATGCCAACTCACCCCAGACGACTATGGCATATGATAAGAGATTCGTTTTACGAATGAAGTAAGGTGTACAAACTAAAATGTATTTTCATGAGTGCAAATGTTTTTTTTTTCAATCAAGCCCCGACCTTTATCATTGTACATGAAATGGATGCAATTCAAAGTCTCATGATTATGTTCCAGGCAATGCTGTTGTTGAACAGTTTTGGGCAACACTCAACGTGACTGCACAGTTTCCCGCCATTAAGTTATACATGCTGACTAAACTGGTTTTCTTCTCCGTTGTTTGCGGCTTCAACCAGTTTGAAGAAATATAGCTCCTTTCTCAGTTTTTAGAAATCTAGCTACAAATCAAACACGTCTATCTCTAGTGGCTCTATAAGCATTTCAGTGATTATTTGGTCAAATTTGCTTTTTTTAATGCTTAGACTTTTTTGCTTTTTCTTGCTGTTCTCTGAATTTCTCTGTTTCTCCTGTACCAAATTGGCATTTTTTAATAACCAGTTATTTTGAGTAACTATGTAAGGCTTCTCAGGACAATTGACATCCAATCCTACCAACTTGGGAAGGAAAATTGTTAAATATTTGGACTTCTGTGGGAAACGATCCCATTTTGATATGCATTTACTGACCCAACAAACAGTCAAAAGTTACAATTTACAATGCTTTCGTACAAATTGGCAAAAAAGGGGAAATTAAAAAAGGGAAATTAGAAAGCAATGGAAAAATTAATTGCTCCGTCCAACATTTTCTGGAAAAAGGTTTGTGTATCGGTAAAAACCAAAGTTAGGAAGCAATTTGACGTAATTTAGCAAAGTTGCAACAAAAAATATTTTGTTTATCTTTGAGGCCACTGGATACGGTAAAATTTTAATTTACAGAACAATAAGTAAGTCGTCAATAAATTGATCAAAAACAACGATCATCAAACCATTCAACTACGATCTGACAGTCCATCTGTGATTACAAACCCAGAAGACGTGAGCTAGGCTTTCCTAGCCTATTTCACGGAAAAAGCACAAAGACTTAGATCAGAGTCTCAGCAAAGATCCCCTCGCCCGCCTACAATGAGAGATGGCTAGAAAGCCAGAGATACCAAAATTCAGAATGAAGACTGCAAGTGAAAAGACCATTCTTCATCATATTCGAAGTGCTTAGAAAACCAACAGTACAGGTTGTGACTCGATTAGTATGGAAATGCTGAAGAGAGGTGCATGCTCAATTGTCGCACCACTAACCCGTATCATCAACTCGTCATTGATTAGCGGTACCTTTCCAGAGAGATGAAAAGAATCCAGAACAATCCCCATACATAAAAAAGGAAAACCTGACGATGTTCAGAACTATCGCCCGATCTCTCTGCTGCTAGTAGCTTCAAAAATTCTTGAAGCACTTGTGAAAGAGCAGATTTCAAAGCACGTTGAAAAACATCAACTCATTCCTCAAAATCTCACTCAATTTTGGTTGATGAGGTGGAAAGAGAGGCAAGCGCCGTTTTGAGCTTCATGGCTTCCAACGGGTTGGATGCAAATTTGAGTAAGACACAATATTTGCTTCTTTCCGGCAAATCGGGGGATGCTGGAACAGTCCCCTCCGAACCGATTAAGATTAATGGAGCCACTTTCCAACCTCGTTCCTCCGCCTACGTAATCGGGTTCGATATAACAAGCGACCTGAGTGGCAAACGTCACTTCCAGAAACTGAAGAACACCTTGATGCAACGGTTGGGTATTCTTGGCCAACTCGGGCAACAACTACCGAAGGACATTCTGAAACCAGTGGTTCATGGTCTTTTATTGGCGAACTTGAGGTACGGACTTGCTGTGTATGGTGACTGGCGTATGAACCAAAATGACGAAAACAGGCACAATCTCGCAAATGAAGGTCATTATGAGCCGCAATATGAGGTTCATAAGTGGCAAAAACTGTCGGACAAAATATCCATCGAGTCCCAGATAAACGAGAGTGGTATTCCCTCTGTAAATTGCTTAACGGCTGAGGTCATTCTCTCTGAAACTTTCAGAGCCCTGAACAGAAACATTCCTTTCGTTTCTGACAAATTAGTTCGTGTGGGCCAACACCAGGGAATATCTACGCGCAATTCAGGATCCAATGCCCCAGTGATTCCAAACCCCTCAAGGACTCCAAGCAACGCTTTTGAGACAAAGGCCATAACGGTCTGGAATAAGTTGCCAGTAGAAATCAGGCACGAACAGAACCCGTCCACCTTCAAGAGAGGAATAAAACACTTCGTGTCAACTCTCCCAATTTGAGACTCCGTGTGCGGGCCTTTGGTTTACGAGCTTTTGTTTCTTTGTATTGGTTCTTTCAATTCTACCTTAAAAGTGTATTGGCACTTACGACAAAATACATACATACATACATAAGTCATCCAGCTTGGAATACTGAAATATTGTCGTTCTAAAAATGTGACTAGATGGTTAGAAGGAAATGATGCCGTCAACATGTCCAAATAGTGCTAACGGCATCGTGGATGGTCCCAAATATTGTTATTAATTGTGCTCATGTATCCGCCAAAATCATCTAAGGGGATTAGCAATTTTTGCTGAGTTTTGACAAAAATTGTGAGCACTTCGTGTGGTAAGGATTTCAAAAGCATTTTTCATGAGCTATTTTCCAGATGAAATATGTGACTAAATTGCTATTTACGTATTGCGTTCGTTTTAAATTTGGCGCATACCTTGGACACTCGTCCATATGATGGCTTGCTACAAGATATGAGCTAGGTTCTTGTGAGCCAAACGATCGCAGAGGAGATTCATTGTCAAATTTGTTGTAAGCTACCGGGTACATAAAAAACGGAACAGCAAACCATGTCCGTAACTCGAAAATGGTTGATCTCATAAACAATGTATAAAGCTCAAGGAAATGCAGCAGACACCAATTCTTAAGAAACATTTTAAAATTAAGAAAGTTATTTATTTCCTATGTCTAGCCTTAATTTCGATTTTAGCTAAATTTTAGATGGGAGAAAAAAGTCGGGGTCACGAACACTGTTTTCGGAAATGGCTCAAAAAAAAAAATCGTTGTATCCTAAATATTGAACTTGGGTGAAATTGCCTTTTCTGGCAATTCAAGTCAAGTGTTTGGCAAATCATATCCAATTAAGGCGAAGTTCATACATGGTTTCAATCACGAGTTATTGACGACAGAATGAGGTGTTCTATTTCTTTTGAAACACCCAGTAGATGAGTCACAAAGTGTTTTAGACTTTTTTTTGTTCTGTACTTATAAGTAGTCTACAAATTTAAAAGTTAAATTGCAGCCCAGTCAAGCTCAAAATATTTGACAGCTCCCAGAAATACAGAAGAGCGCCAAGCTATTGCTTTTCTTGAGTGAAAACAGTTTTTGAGCATGTGAAATTTCTGCTCTGCATCAAAATCCATTTAAAATTCCAAACTAGTTAAAAGGCATTTTCTTTTGAGCAATGTCAAGCGCCAAAATCATTGAAGAATATGACAACCTCATTTGTTAGGATCGTTTTTGCTCAGTAGTTTCAGTAGTATTGGCTGATCTTTGAAACCTTGCATGAAAGATTCCTCAAACAGCTTGAACCCCCTCTGAATAAAACAGAACATTTTTGTATTCAACTATGTACGCATTTGGTATTGCATTTTTCATTGAGTTTTTTTCCTGCAAAAGTATACTAGGTGTTAACTCATCTATTTGAAATGAGAACGTCTTGGCACTATAATAGAAAATCAATTACATAAATAATAATAATAATCTTTATTGGATGATTGTTTCCCATGGATACGGTACAATCGTAATGTCTGAATATAAATACATTAATGAGAATATACAAAATTGGGGTCCATTCTGGGTTTTGCGAGCCAATGAAACAAACATCTTGTAATGCAGTCTTAGTGGATTTGACAAGTTTAGTTTGTACGTATTTCAACGAGGAAACAAACACGAAATTTTGACGCTGTTTGGTAAGCTTTCAATGAGTTTATTTGCTTTTTCACATATATTGTTACATATCTCAGCCATCCATTGCTTTGCTTCACAAACCTTTGTTGAATTCACAATCGAAAGATTTGACTAGAAGTCAGGAAAGTCAATTTTGGTTTTAGAAGTGTCTGTTTTTTTGTCAATAAAGGTGCAATTACACGTGATATTTTATGTCGCAGTTTGAGGCCAACTTTGACATCAAAGATGTACAATCTCGCAAGCTATTGCGGAAACTCCCTAATCCCATGTCAATGGAAAAATTGTGACTTCACAGTAAGTCTCGATCTGCGATGTAAACCGTCGTGCAACCTTGACTATTTGCTTCCTACCACTCATGAAACTATCAATATCCTGGATTCCAAACTCTTTGAGTTGATCGAGCAAAAGACCATGATCTACCTTATCAAAGGCCTTGGCAAAGTCAAGATACACTATATCAACTGACTCGTGACTTTCGAGCCCCTCAATGATCTGCTCGATTTGGTCAACCAATTGAGTTACTGTACTAAAATGGGCTCGAAACCCATGCTGTCCAGAAATAATTATATCATCGACTTCCAAAAAATGTGCAATCTTGGACTTCATAATCTTCTCAAAAACCTTTGCAATACTGGAAGTCAGAGAAAGGGAGTGACTTATCTCCGCCCTTAAAGATTGGAACGACATGAGCTACTTTTAGAGAAGAGGGAAACTTGCCCTGATCTGTGAACATTTTATCAGAAACTGAGATGTCACACCATCAGGTCCAAGAGAACTCGAGAGCTTTAAGCTCTTGATGGCCTCAAAAGCATCTTGATCTGTGACTACCAGATCCTCCAATCGATTATCCTGACTATTAATGTCAGTCTCATCAACAACATTACTACAGTCGTGGCCTGCTCTACCAACCCTTTTTTACCAATCCTTTATTGAAAATACACTTGAGAACTGATCTCCAAGCATATTAGCCATAACCTCACTATCATTAACGGGTTTACGGTCGACCTCAAAAGGTCCTACTGGATGCTTCATTTTTCTCTTTGTGTTTGCAAAAGAGAAAAACAACTTTGGATTAGTCTTAACCTCCTGGATCACTCTACTTTCCTTCTCTAACTGATCGGAATTAATGGAGGCCCTAATCTTTGATTGGACCCCATCCAATTTGCTTTGGAGACTGGCCACAACAAATGGATTTGAAGTACGTCGAAGTTTATTTGAAATCTGACAACTCCTTTTAAACAACTTCTTTCTAAACTTTGGAATTCTAGACAATGGCCCACCTTTTGGCGCCCTTTCTGGAATACACAGAGACAAAGAAACCTCCTGAAAAATGGAAATCAGCCTATTTACGTATGGCGTCATCTATGGATGGCTCCTGCTTCAAAATGGAAATCAAGTCCAACTCTTCCAATCTTTCAACAATAAGAGGCCAATGTTCCTCTTTGAACTTGAACTTTGCCAGACCAAGGACCCCTGGCCAGACCCACCTTTGGTGCGGGTTTAACTCTAGAGCTCGCCGGCTTTTGAGTAATGGTCGACCCTAAAACAACGGTAGATATAGTGGCAAAACCTATTTTAGCTCATAACAATAGTTTATGTTATGACAAGTTGTTTTGGAATATTTGATTGTTCTTACCCCCCCAGCCTTTGTTGAATCTTTGATCTCTGTTAGCCGACTGGGGAGAATGTACTTGGGATCGAAGAGACGAACGCACTTTGATCAATTAGAAATGGTTTCGTCTGACTCGTTGCTTGGTTATATCAGACCTTAGATCAATTATAATCACTAGATAGCGTGCAAGCTTTAGTTTGGCTGATTTGGCAAGCGGGGCGGAATACGTTGAGTTTATGAGGAAAATGTCGCCATCACAACTGTTGAGCGGACAGTTAGTGTGACCAAACATGCCAATCAAGGCCAACTTTTCAAAACTCGTTCTTGAAGCCACAAATCAGTTTTTGTCCATATATGCATTGGATTAAGCCTACATAACGCAAAAGCTTAAATTTATGTTCTTCCTACCAATGACTCATTCAATGTATTGACAAAAAAGTTCCGAGTTGAAGTTTTCAAATCCAAGGTATGGTCACCTAGTGACGTCTTTGGTTCTTTCACGAAAGTGACCACCAGCAATAACAAAGAATGACCCAAAAGCATACCTGAATTCCACATTTGACTCATCACTTGCATGGTTAACATTTGCCTGGTCACACATTTCAAATGTTCCCGCACTTAAGTCCGCTCAACAGTTGGCGACCGGAGACATATTTTTAGGCTTACACTCGGTCTAGTTTTAATAGAAGTCAATGTATCAGACCCTATCTCAAGAACATCAATTGATCCCAAACTCACAACACAGTTTCCTCGAGGGAAGGTTTACCTCAACCGCAATCATCTCTATGCTTTCTCACTATAGGGGCTGTATGGAGGAAAAAGAAACGGTGGGAGTGGTGTTGTTTGACCTCACAGCAGCTTTTGATTGTATGGACAGGGGTCTGCTTGGTCAGACAGGGATGGCAAATTTTGGCTTTTACTGAATTTCTGCCATTTTCTGGCACTTGGTGGCAGAAAATGGCAGAAAGTGGCAGAAAATGGCAAAAAGTGGCAGAAAATGGCCGCTAATGGACAAAATTGAGCATAGACTGATGTTCAACTACTAATCTGCGTTTGTAGAATGACATTTAAAGAGTCAAATATCATATCAGTGGGCACGCCAGAACAAAATGGTTTTCAATGTGTCTAAGTGTTCTGTTTTAACTGTTGGAAGAAAGCGAATCCCTAATGATTATCGGTTGGGTTCGGATGTGCTTCCTTGCGTTTCTTCTCAACGAGATCTTGGTGTCCTCTTTGATGAAAGTCTAAAATTTAGCCAGCACTCATCCTCGGTAGCCATGAAGGCAAGTCGAACAATAGGGATTTTGAAGAGACATTTTCACTCTCGAAACGCTAATACCATGACAAAACTTTTCAAAACTTATGTTAGGCCTGTTTTGGAATATTGCACAACTGTATGGTCGCCTGTCTTTAAAAAAGACGCGGTTCTTGTTGAACGTCCACAACGATCTTTCTCCAAGAGTGTGTCGGGTTTAAGGGACCTTCCGTATTGCGAGAGACTCGATCTTTTGCATCTTGATTCCCTGCAGATTCGGCGGCTGAAGTGCGACTTGATTACAGTTTTCAAGATCAGGCAAGGTGACATTCACATGCCATTGGGCTTCAGCCAAACCATGGATAGATTAATGGGAGATCCGGAGCCTCCCATTAGATGTACGAGAACCGGTCCAAAAATCAGGAAGCCACTCACACATTCGGTGATTCGGACATGGTGTTTCCCAATTCGCGTGCTTGATCCTTGGAACGGACTTGAAGAAAGAATACGCAAGTGTCAGACTCTAAAAAGCTTCAGAAGATCTTTAAACACGGTCAATCTTGTCCCCTTTCTCAGATTTCTTTGTCACTTTTGAGTTTCTACTCCTCATGTTAACTTTCAATACCGATGTGGTTTTTTTTCTCTCGATTTCGTTTTCATATTTTCTATATTTTGCCTTATTTAAATGATTAATGACCCATGCTCTTTGTGCACCTTAGGGAGTGCTTGAGCTCGTCCCAAACAATAAACAATAAACAATATTATTAAAGTGCACAAATACTTAAGAGTTTAATTAATGCCGAAGAGTACACGGTGGTTACCTATTATCTAAAAAAGTGTTTGCTCAAATGGCAAGACTTCTAAAGGCGTTTTCTGATATCAGAGTATCATCAGGAAAATATTTTGTGAAGGTGCACATTTTTTATCAGCTCAAATAACAATGATAAAACACTAAAACCAACAAAAACGAATAAGTATTCCAAAATCACAGTAATGGATTTTGAAAAGATCCTTAGTTATGAATTGAAGCAAAATGATATGATTACTTATGGTGCACAAAAAACGGCAGAGAAAAAGCTACCACTACTTTGAACCTTCAAATTTTATCAAATTATACCACGGAATGCTCTGATTATGTGTCAAAGTAATTGCCAAGAAATATAAAACACATTTTCAACATTATGAAACTAAGAGGAAAATTTTCATTTATCTTTTTTCTGTATTAAAAAATTACATTTATTATACTTTAAAACTAACTTTAATTGCACATTTTATAATTCTTTTTTCGTAGATAATTTGGTATTTGATAGTGTTACATGATACTAAAATTTATGGAGGATCTGTGTTAATTTGTAAAAATATTTATTAGAACAACGAAAATTTTCCTATCATAAAGTGCCAAATTTGAAACAAAAGTTATTGGCTGAAATTTAACGAAATCTTAAAGTTGTTTTTGGCAATAATTGTTCAAAAAAAAATAAAGAACAAAATATCCAAAAACATACACTTTAAGTTAGTCTTGAAAGATACTATTTACTTATTTTTCGCTTCAGTCAAAATTTGAACAACACAGAAAATGTTAATTTATCTTTGTGATGCAGAAAAGGTATATATTGTGCCTTGGCAATGACTTTAACACACCACTGGAGCATTTCGGGTGTTTTTTGGTGCAATTTGAAAGTTAAAATTAATGATTGTTAAACGTGTGCTAAAGAGATATTGATACAATTTTACATCAATTGATAACTAAGGACCCTTTGAATATCAATTAAAAAGGTTTTGGAATAATTGTTCGTTTTAGTGGTTTTAAGTGATTTGATATAGTTATCTGAGCTAATGAAAAAAGTAGACCTTCACAAAATATTTTCCTTATGATACCCTGATGTCGGAATACGCCATTAGAAGTCATGGCATTTGAGCTGATGCTCAAATAACTAGAAAAACACATTGTATTTGAAAACACGTCTTTTCATAAGATATTCCCTGGTTTAAAATCCTTCATTCCTTTGATATGCCATATAGTGGTAATAATTCTGGGTGAAATAAGATTTTCTTTTGAAATTATGACGAAAGTTTATGTGAAATAATGAAAAGCGTCTATGATATACTTCTTTCAGATTTCAAATTGTTGAGATAATAATCATATTTAAAAAAAACATTTTTTGGAGTTCAAAGTCACTAAAATATTAGATAGTATTAAAAAGGGATATCAGAATAAGACTATCCCCATTTTCTAGAATGCTTGATTTTATCATATTAGCACGTATGTTAAGCGTGCACCAAGGTGTGCTAGTAGCATTGACTTCGAGTTAACCTCCTTAACATAAGGTTTGATCGACGAGAAGCATGACTGGAAGCATGAAAAGAGGGAAGTTCTCCGGCGTCGTTGAAGCATTCCGATTCGAACACTTCAACGCCGATCGAACCAACTCCAAGCGAACTTCCTTTCAGTGTTTCTTCGAATTCGCTGTCAAAAATTGCCCACCTCCTGACCTGTTCGTGAGCGCGTAATTGAAAAGGGTGCGAGGAAGAGACAAAAGGAGAAATGTGGGGGTAGCTGAAATCAGGAGGTGACGGCTTTGAAAGCGGGCGACAGAACGATCATAGATGTTCGGGAACTTCAAGATTGAAACGGACCGTCACATTCGAGAAAAGCCAAATCGATGGAGAAAACCAGACAAGCACACTCTGAAGTAAACTTGCAAGTCAACTATCGAGCTTTGCCATCATAGCATACGAGCAAAAGTTTATTAATTGATAGCGTAATTAATTAACCGAGTCAAAAAATGAATTGTGTTCTAGGAAGTAATTGTTGAAATTATAGTAAAGCCCGATTATAATTTTTTTAAAAGAAAACAAGTGACTTTTTTGGGATTACATTTCAAATCTTTCTTTAATTTGGTTTTATAGTAATTCATTTTAAACTAATACAGTTCATAGCAAGCAAGCATCAAACATCAGCCTTTGATAAAACTTAATGTTAAGTTGTAATTTACATATTGGAATTGTAAAAGGTAAGAAAGACAGTGTTTAGCTTCATTTTATATTTGAGTAAACAAACTTGACTTGAAAATAAAAGTATTTTTTGCTTCAAATTTTTTTTGTCAGATTGTGTTGTAATTGGATTTGAAAAACGAAACATAGGCCTTAGTGTTTCAATTTTGAAAACATTTTGCATTTAAGATATTTTAACATTTTAAAAACCTACAATTCTAAACTGTTGTGTTCAAATAATGACCGAGCATATTAGAATCAAATCACATTCAAGGTTTACTATCGGGTTATATTTTAGACAGAATAAGAGTGCTTGTTGGCCACCCTGGCTTCGAGGGAAATTCAAAAACGAATCGAGGCAATTAATTTCACGAACTTGTATCTTCCTCCTTCGAAACAATGAGCTTTTGGAGGGATGGTAAGGCAATAGTTAGGCATCAAAAGTACCAAATTTTGTCCTTTTAAGTATCAAATATATTGATCTTTATGAGTTTTCTGAAAAATTAATTTCTGCCATTTTCTGCCACCTTTTTGGCATGAATAAAAGCCATTTTCTGCCACCAATTTCTGCCAGGTGGCAGAAAATGGCTTTTATTCATATGCCATCACTGGGTCAGAAGCTGGAGACAATCGGTTTTGATGCGCACAGCGTCGCTTGGGTAACCTCTTGCTTGAAAAATCGAACACATATAGTTGGCGTTGGATCCGAGTTATTAAAGAAAACCGATATCAGATACAGTCTATCAGAAAAGTTTGCATAACGTCGAGCGTCAGCTCGTTTTTTAAGCCTGGCCTTGGAAGGACAAGGCCGAAAAGGTTGAAATTTGGTCAGAATGACCACCATGGACCAACATACCACGCAATTATCCAAAAACCCAGATGCAATCAAATAATCAAAACTTTTTTTACCAAAGACTGAAAAAGAGGCGGCGCAAAAGTTTGCATAACACTTTTGAGCAAGTCGAGGAAAGTGTGAGATTTTTCGAGAAACACCTGTAATTTTCTATTGTTTTCAAGAGATTGATGATGAAAAAAGTCTGGATAATTCTAAAGGTTATAAAAAAGGCGAAAATCTTCATGTAACCTCTCTGTTTTGAAGCAATTATGGGTGCAGCAAAAGAGTTAGCCTTGGAGACCAAGGCCACGATCATTGACCTCCGCAAGAAAGGCCAGGGATACAGGAAGATATCCAAGACCTTAAGTATTCCCATCCCGACCATCCAAGGAGTGGTCCGACGTTTCCAGAAGCGAGGACATGTTGGCAATGCTGACCGGCCTGGACGACCTCGTAAGCTTCCGGCAAGATCCGTCAGAAAAGTGGTGCGAAAGGTGGAGCAGTACCCTCGTACAACCTTGGGTGAGATCCAGGATGACCTTGCCAATGAGGGTCTCAAGGTTTCAAAGGATACCATATCGAGGACCATCAGGACTGCTGGACTTCAGGCAAGGCGGCCTAGGCGCACCCCTTTTTTGAAGCCAAGACACGCCAAAACGCGGTTGAAGTACGCCAAGGACCATCTGGACAAGGACGAGAGCTTCTGGCAATCCATCTTGTGGTCGGATGAGACGAAAATTGAGCTCTTCAGTCACAACCACGTCCAAACTGTCTATCGCCGTCCTGGACAGGCTTATCTCCCGAAGAACACCCTTCCCACAGTCAAGCACGGGGGTGGTTCCATCATGCTCTGGGGAGCATTCAGTGCCCGTGGTCCAGGGAACATCGTGAGGATCAAGGGGATCATGAAGAAGGAGGACTACTGCAAGATCCTTCAAGAAAACCTGCAGCAGTCGGCGGAGAAGTTGGAGTTGGGTCCGGATTTCTTGTTCCAGCACGACAATGATCCAAAGCACACGAGTCGAATGGTCAAGCAATGGCTCACAGACAATGGCATTCAGGTGCTGGACTGGCCAGCGATGAATCCAGACCTGAATCCTATTGAGAATCTGTGGCAAGAGCTCAAGAGGAGAATCAGGATGAGGAAGCCCAAGAATCTGACCGAGTTGGAGTCCGTGGCCATTGAAGAGTGGCATAATATCCCCCCTGAGACTTGTAACAATCTTGTTAAGAGTTACAAAAAGCGACTATTAGCTATTTTGAAGGCTAAGGGGTTTTCAATAAATTATTGATTCAATACATAAGTGCATAAGTACATAAGTATGCCTTAGTACATAAAAGTGCCGCAAAATGTGGCACTTTTATGTATTAAGGTTGCATGTTTGTTTTGTCAGTCACAAAATTTTAATGCTAAAAGGTTGTATAGACTCAAGGCTGTCCGTACAGACGAGCAGCTGTAAATAGTAAAACTGCTACATTTTGCAAAAAAGGATGCAAACGCGTCATTTTTTCAGACTGCCAAAACAGACTTGCAGCCTAAGTACATAAAAGTGCCGCTAAATGCGGCACTTTTATGTATTAAGGTTGCATGCCTGTTTTGTCAATCACTGCGTTCTGCGTTCTTAGCGAATGGACGTGTGTTGTGGAGCTCCTCAGATACTTCTGCACTTTTTGTCTCAAGCCGTGAAAATTTTATTTTTCTCTGTGGTGACGTGACGTGAGTAGTTAAAGGTATACTTTCTAACACTCTCGGCCCGGGGCTCAATTGGGGTTGAGCCTTGTGTAAGCTAGCTTAGAAGCCCCTAGGCGAAGCTAGTAAGTCGTAAGATAGTGAGTTACTAAATATTCCATATTAGGATGCCGAATTCTTCTCTTGGGGTATCAACCATGGCTAGCGGGGCATTGCTCCATCTCTACCTTACTCGAAAATTGCTGGAAAGTTTACCCATGGGCCCACTCCCTCAGCCCAGAAATGTCATTCTGTTATCATCGATTTTTACGGCAAAGGTCTTTTCAACACGGCTATATTGGCTGACTTCCTATTTGACGAATTCAAGTTTTCGAAAAAGGAGATTAAAGCAGTTATGAACTTGGGAGGACCAGGCGATAAAAACTCTGTCAGGGTTTATACTGTGAATGATATAATTGTTCGTGACCGATTTGGTGCACAATCGTCACGTTCAGTCAAATACCCTGATGGCACTGTTTGGTCGGCTAATATTCGTGGTGGCACGGGATCCTATTTAAGGATTCTAAATGTTCCCTTCGATATGCCAAGTCAGTGGCTCATCGAAGCTCTTTCCCCAATTGTCGATGTTCTGGCTGAGGTAGAAAGTGAGGCTTTTGATGGGAGGTACGATAAAAGATTGATGAATCTTCTCAATTGCAATCGAAGAGTGTTGGTTAATCCAAAAACTGAAATACCAGACTTTATTACAGTCGGTAAGATAAGGATGAGGATCCATCATCGTGATCAGGTCAGGCGGTGCTTTTCTTGCAAAAGTCTGGAACATCTAAAAGCGGATTGTCCAAATCGTCCAACTGTTACGATGTTGATCTCAGAAGACCCCAAAACCGTAGAAGAGAGGGAGAGTGTCTCAATTATGGGCCCCAAACTTGTTGAAGACGAGGAGAAGGCTTTATGCAACGACTCTCTGAGTCAAGCTAGAGCAGAGCCTAATCTTCAACCAAATTCTAATCAAAATGTCGATGCGGAAGCTGAAGCTAGATCAATTGTACCAGTTCACGGTGTAAGGAACGATGTGATTGAGACCGTTTTAAATTCGTCCAAGAGTCCTGCCCTCAATCAAGTTATTAAAAAGATTTAATCTTCGGTTGGTGCATCTGAGCGCATGACGCGCAGTCGAGCAAGCTCGAATTCAGCTCCTTCCACGTCAAATTACGCGCACTAACGCATGCTAACCACTATTTATCTAAATTGTCGAAGTATCTTAAACAAATTGACGGAATTTCAATGCCTCCTTGTTAACGTTGGTCCTGATCTAGTTATGCTCTCAGAAACTTGGTTGCGCCCGGAATTGTCAAATAGTGAAATTGAATTCGCCCAATATAAAGTAGTTGCAAGGAAGGACAGGAGGGACACTCGATTTGGTCGTGGTGGAGGTGTTGCCATCTTGGCAAAAAGCGATTTATCCTGTGTCGAAATTGATATTCCCATTAACAATGGTTGCTGCGTTGGTCTAAGTAATTGCAAATTAGCGTGCATCTATAACTCCCCAAATGCCATTAGTGCCGATAGAGATTCCCTAAATGCGTTCCTGAGGGCCGCTGGTAATGATTTTGTTATTGCTGGAGACTTCAATCATCCTCATATTAATTGGGAAACGTACTCTGGGTCCAGTGCGATGGATTTGAGTCTCCTGAATGCCTTGACTGATGGTTTTTTGACGCAACTCGTGTCTAGCCCCACTCATGATGCCGGGAATACCCTGGATCTCGTATTAACTAACTCTTGTGATCTAATTCACTTTGTTGAGCCTAGGCCAGACCTTAGTGTTAGTGATCATTATCCCTTAATTATTGGACTTGCCTCTGACCTGAGGGCCAGTGAAAATCTTCATCAGTTGATACCAGATTATTCTAAAACCAACTTTGAGGGGTTTAGGAAGTACCTGAGAAGTTTCGACTGGAACCATCTAGTTTTCTCATCCTCGTCGACAAATGAGGCTTGGGAATTGTTCAAGAGTATTTTGCAACAGGGGACTACTGCATTTGTTGCCTTTCGTCTAAAGAAAACCATCCATAGTCCACCATGGCTTTCTAAGCACCTTTTATCCCAAATAAGAAAACGAAATAGACTCTGGGCTAAGTTTAGGTCGACTAATCGGCTAGATCATAAAGCTGAATACGCTCGCTTTGCCAAAGCCGTCAAAGCTGATGTTCGCAAGGCCAAAGAGAGCTATGAGGAAAAGTTAGCACGTTCGAAAAATCTCAAATCATTTTACGGGTACTTCAAAAAGCGTGGAAGATCCACAGTGGGTCCATTACAAGATGAGCTGGGTGTTATAGTCGACGATAAAAATGTTAAGGTGGAGATTCTTAATAGGTATTTTTCATCTGTGTTTACACCCCCATGTACTTCTATCAACGATGGAATGCAGCCTGATCTGACAAATCAAAACTTAAGGGTCGATTTTGATGCGCAAAAAGTCCTCAAACACATTCTCCGATTAAAAAGCTCTTCAAATCCTGGACCAGATGGCATACCGGCTAGTCTACTTAAAGGACTGGGCAATTCGGTTGCTTTTGCTCTCTCGCTCATTTTTTCGCGGTCAATGTCGTCAGGGGAGGTTCCCCTGGACTGGCGATGCGCACATGTTTTTCCTTTGCTCAAGGGGGGAGACGCGAGACTACCTTCGAATTACCGCCCTATATCACTTACCAGCGTCTGCGGAAAGCTGATGGAACGATTGGTTAAGGATCGCTTGTGGGATCACATTTTTGAAGGTGGACGTATTGCCAGCGATCAGCATGGTTTTCTTCCGGGGAAGTCTTGCACAACTAATCTTTTGGAGTTCAACGAATATGTTTCTCGAGTGATGGATGATGGAAAGGATGTTCATGCTATTTATTTGGACTTGTCTAAAGCCTTTGACAAGGTCGATCATGGCGTGTTGCTCGGCAAGATGCTAGAGATGGGAATTGAGGGAAAAGTATTGAGATGGATAAAACACTGGCTACTAGATCGGACACAGCGTGTCACTGTAGATGGAGCTTCATCAATGTGGAGTCTCGTTTCGTCTGGAATACCCCAGGGGAGCGTGCTTGGCCCACTCCTCTTCACTGTTTATATGAACAACCTTGTTGTGCCCAGTCCCGTGTTTTCCCTCAAATTTGCCGATGATTGCAAGATCTTTACCCAGGTATCATCGGTTCAAGATGAGATAGTACTGCAATGCGCCCTTGATATGATTCATGAGTGGTCTCGTGTTCACCGGATGACCTTCAATGCCATAAAGAGCAAAGTGGTACGGTTTGGGAAGGGGAAAGGAGCTTTGCCTATTTACGTTCTTGGTGGAAGGCCGATTTCTGAGACGGTCCAAGTCAAAGATCTGGGCGTACACTACGATGTGAAACTGTCCTTCTCAACCCATTGTGCAAAGGTAGCCAATCGTGCCAACTCGGTGGTCGGAACTATAAAGCGTTTCTTCTCTACCCGACGACTT
>JAAGOF010000144.1:42515-66063 GCA_010645155.1 Tigriopus japonicus
GATGATGATGATGATGATGATGATGATGATGCTTGGGTACCCTTTCTTGTTCTCAAAGTGAGCAACTCGCACATGCTAGACAATATGACAATCGCCTCACCTTTGATGTGTTGTGTGGTATGGTTGATCTTTCTATTGCATCAACAATCGTTATCAGCGTTTTATATATGTTTACAACCATCATATTTTGCAAAAAAGCTCATAGGTTCCTCACCAGTCTTTACAATTTTCTTGAAGAGCTGTTCTTGGGTTCACTTAAGGAGAATTTTTGATCTAGTCTTCCTCTTGACCTTTGTGGCATCTGACAAGAGCTAGGGGTTCTTGGGCTTGTAGGGTTTCAAACCAAGGTCTTCTGTTACCATCCTTCTAATCATCTCGGTGAACACATTGTAGCACTTGGCCATCTTATACGTGGAACGAGCTGGATTTCTTCTCATCTTGGATGCAATGGCCTTGACCAACTTGGGATTTTTTGACGTCCTTTTTATTTACCTTGGCCGGGTTTTCTTGATGTCTTGCCAATCTCTTGATAGGGTTTTGTCCCTCCGTTTGAAAGTGCCGCTCGCAACAAGGGTCTTGAAATTCGCGGCCAGTGAATGGCCCAATTCCAACGTTTTTAAAGTAGTGTTGCACTTTCTTTAAAGATCAGTATTTCCGTTTCATTTATTTGGATTTGGGTTTAATTTAGTATCTTTATGTCTATTACAACCTGCAATATTTAATAAAGGGGGCAAGATTGATAAGAGCTGCACATAGGCAAAATAGTTTTCAAATAATGGTACTTAATTCGAGCTTCAAATGCTACCGAAATAGTCGGGTTTCACGAACGGAAAACATTACGATCGCTGCAACTGATCTCAAAGTCTGGGTTAGGACAGAGCCCATGAACGCTCTTGAAGACACATAATATCAGATACCTTTCATACCTTCTCTGAGTACTATATAGCCCTAACTTCTGAAACCTCTCCCAATACGAGAGCTCTCTCATTCCTGTGATGTTCCTAGTAAAACATCTTTGAACCTGCTCGACCTTTTGCAGACCTGCCGAATTCATTGGAGCCCAAATGGGGGAAGCATATTCAAAATGCGGCTGAACAATCGACTTGTACAGAGTTAGCATCGTAATACTATCTCTGGTTTTGTGGCATAATATCTTATTTGCCTGAAATCTGCACCCCTATCCATGAGGGATTTAGGAGTTGTCAATTTTCAATGAGCATATCCAGTTGAAAGTGGGGAAGGCATTTCAAACGTGCGGCTGGATCTATCGCACTTTCAAATCCAGAGATGGTATTACGATGCTAACTCTGTACAAGTCGATTGTTCAGCCGCATATTGAATATGCTTGCTTCACCCATTTGGGCTCCAATGAGTTCAGCAGGCTTGCAAAAACGGGTGCAGGTCCAAAGATGTTTTACTGGGAACATCACAGGAATGAGAGAGCTCTCATATTGGGAGAGGCTCCAGAAATTAGGGCTGTACAGCACTCAGAGAAGGTATGAAAGGTATCTGATACTGTATGTTTTCAAGAGCGTTCATGGGCTCTGTCCTAACCCAGGCTTTGAGATCAGTTGTAGCGATCGTAGAGGATTTTGAGGCGCTCTGAGAGCACCTCCAAATCCTAGGGAATCAAGACTAGTTCGAACAATGAAGTGCTCCTCTCTTCTTTATCGGGCTCCTTCATTGTTCAATTTGTTGCCTATTTGCCTTCGTCGGGAATATGTAGGAGCTGATCCTCTAACAGCATTTAAGGCAGGATTGGACAAATTTTTTAATATTATTCCTGACCAACCCACTCTTCAAGGGTTGTACAGATCTGCCAACAGTAACTCATTGGCAGATCAAATTTCATATAAATGGTAAATTTATATACTATATTAATCATTAACTCTCTTTACAGGGACCCCCTGTAGAGGAGTTTTCCCAACAGTTTCAATCCGATCCCCAACTGGATTCAAACCTACGCCGTGTGGGGAAGCACCTACAATCGGCTCTTTTAAGAACGCGCTCGTACGCGTGGCCACTCTGGCTTCCTTTAACTCCTGGATTAAACACCAAATTTTCGGATTATTTTTGGATTACACGCCAAATTTCATCACTGGATCTCGGTCATCACTGGATCTCGGTCATCACTGGATCTCAGTCATCACTGGATCTCGGTCATCACTGGATCTCGGTCATCACTGGATCTCGGTCATCACTGGATCTCGGTTACTACTGGATCTCGGTCATCACTGGATCTCAGTCATCACTGGATCTCAGTCATCACTGGATCTCGGTCATCACTGGATTTTCCCGAATCCGACCTCCCGAATCCGACCTCCCGAATCCATGCCATACCCCGCCCCGGGGAAAGGGAGATGTATAGTCTTGCTCTCACTTGTTCTAGTCATGCTCACGTTCTAATCATTTGTATCCATATATAAACGTGCATGTTCTAGTCAATAAAGCAGTCAAACTACTTTAGTCTCATCATGACTTAACAAGCACCAAATTTTCGGATTTGGATTCGTCCGGTTGGGATTTTGCGGACCTGTCGGATCTGATGCACAGCTCTACTTCAAACCATGTCATTCATCAAAGCACTGACGATAAAAGGCCATTAATTTGGATTTACGTCATTTTGGACTCCTCAGTGGGAAAATATGTCGTATCATTTCCATGTTGCTGAATTTGTGCATCCAAATATTCCATTTTGGCATCGAAAGTCACTTGAGCTGCTGTCAAAGTTTTTGTTTTCTTTGACTTATCTAACCGATAACTTTGAAAAGTTTTAACATCTGGTTTCATTGTTTTTGCTCAAGGACCTTTTTCCTCGTGGTTTTCCCGCTTTCACTATATTTAGGCACCACAAAATCTCGAAGCGCTCCCGGCATTGCATATGACATTTGAGTTGACTAGATTTACAAATGAGAAAGGCTACTTGGAAACCAATTCTATTCCACTCCTCAGTCGGAAATTGAATCACACAAAAGACACAATGGGAAAGCGATTGTTCTTTTTCCTTGTTAACCTATTTCGTTGTTCCAGCCAAGCATATGACCAAAGTGTTGTTTCATTTATACATCAATTACAAGACAAATTCGGATTTGACGTATCAATATTGCACCACAAAGACTTTGGAGGATTGGTTCCAGGACTGGTTCAAAATTGGTAGTTGAAGAATTAAAGTATTGTAGCTTTCCTTTTGCTGACAAATGCAATTTCTTTTTTTGGGGGGACCAGCTCAATTGTTTCCTACACAAAAGCTTCCCGTCAAAATTTTGCTTCGACCGGAAAGCGCCCTTTGATCCATATTTTTCATGCAAAGAATGCAGATCGTTACTTGAACGAGGTAAGTGGTGTTCAAAATCCTCTCATAAAGGGGTTCTTTAAATGGTAATGGTGACGATGTGAGGTCCGGACGAAAGAACAACGAAGCAGTGTTACCAAATATTTCAAAATCAATAGTTTCAAGTTTAACAATGGCAAATGCAAATTTACAGGAAATAGTTACTTTCCATTTTAAAAATGTTCAACTTTCGAAACAAAAAGAAAAACGTTTTAAGATATTGCCCAAAGAAAATTATCTTTGTACAATAAGTATTTTCGATCTAAAATTCATTCTTGCAAGTAAAGTATTCTATTTAGAACATCTGAATTCCTTTAAATTATTACTACTTTGGTTTACAAATTTGTTTAAATAGTTTCAAATACCAGAGCATGACATAACAATTTGCTTCCTTCTAGTCGAATCTGACCCTCTTTTTGATATTTTTTGGCATGAATGGTTCGTAAGTTTCTGGTAACACTGGTTCTCTTTTTCGACCGGATCTCACATCGTCACCATTACCCTTTAAATTTAAGCAACTTGGAGTTATTTATTTTGCATTAACTACGTTTTTTGATTATTTAGCAGCCTCGAAAAATTTGTGCTTTTTGTTGCCCCCAGGTGTATCGCTCCACAAGCGACAAACCCCACTTATTTTTACGAAGCATTCAACATTTTACTCTTCAGATTTTTCCCATGGTAATATTCGATATTTAATCTTAAATATCAATCGCATTTCTATGTTGCGATTGATGGAAAATGTTATTTACAAAAAATACACAAAATCTGTTTAGTTGCAATGATTGGAAAAATTTAATTATTAAGACATTTTACAGAAAATCATTAGGCACCCTTTGGACAATATTAGGGCCTCTATTTCAATTAATTTTGCAACTGAAAAGTATTTCCTCCAACGGAATAACATGTTTGACATTAAGATGTATGCAATTTAGGAAGGGATCTTGAGAAAAGATTCTTGAAAAATTATTTGGAAAGAATATGTCAATTGGATTCTTTAAAGGTCTATTAAATTTTGCCAATTACACTCTGACATGAAAGTTTTGTCGTAATTTTGAACCAAAATATTTTCATTACATAAGAACAGATTTGAACGACTTGACATCCAATCTGTCCCCAACTGGTCTCTTCTTCCTCGGAAATGATATTTGGGAGGCTATTGACCAAAGTGGAAAGTGTGGACGGCTCAACATTTTTCCGCACTTTTTCAGGTGCCTTCCCTTTGCCTAAAATTTTGGCGAACGGTTGAGATTCCATGAGCTCTTGCATCATGAAGGACAGTAATATTTCCCGTTATTTTTGGTTAGAGGTGTTCCAAAACTAGTCTTCTTTCTCCAAAACCGAGTAAAATTTGATTCTCTGCATTCATTATTTTTTCACAGCAGTTTAAAGGCAGATGGAACCGTGCAAAAAAAACGTCGGACATCAAGTACACAATTGGTGTTCCAGGAATAATTTGTCACTTATTTGCCCTTAAATTACAGTCAGGAGCAAAAGTATTTGTAACGTGACGAGAAAACCAGAAAATCCTTTATATCCAATTAAATACTATGCTAAGAAGTTTGTAAGAATGTAATATTTTTTTCCGATTAAAAATAATACCAGTTTCCCGCAATTGTTTTATAAAAATGTCTGAAACTAACTTTTAATTATTAAAAATAAAATTTTAGATAGTGCAAAAGTATTTGTAACGCGCAAAAAAGTTAACAAAATAGGTTTATAAACAGATTTTTCATCAGAAAAAATTGATCAAAAGATGTAGAACATTCTGGAAAGCCGGAGAAAAGTCATTTAGTCTCCTTTTTTCCAAGATTTTCTAGATCTTTCTTGGATCTTATAAATTTTACAGAATTGAACAATTGCTTCACAGTCAGCCAATCATGACCAAGGTCAAGGAGCTCGACAAGGACTTGAAGTTGAAGATAGTAAGTCTTCATCATGGAGGCAAGGGCTACAGAGCCATTTCGAAGCTTCCGGACATCCCGATTTCAACGATTCAGTACGTCGTGAAGAAGGCACAAAAGAACGGAACGGTTGAGAACCTCCCAAGATTCGGTCGTCCAAGGAAACTGTCAGCCAGACTTGAGAGGAAGATTGTCAGAGAGGTCACAAATAATCCTCAAACAACGGTCAAGGACATCCGGAACAGTCTCAGTGAAAATGGATTGTCCATCTCGAGGTTTACTGTTGCTCGCTCACTTCACAAAGCAGGATTGAAGTCTTGTCGCCCACGGAAGACTCCCTTGCTCAAGGATAGACACTTGAAGGCTCGCTTGGAATTTGCCAAGAAGTACCTTGACAAGACCAGTGACTTTTGGTCTAGGATTCTTTGGTCAGATGAGACAAAGGTTGAGCTTTTTGGTCACAACGATGTTCAAAGGATTTGGCGACGTAAAGGAGAAGCGTTTCATCCAAAAAACACCATCCCTATGGTCAAGCACGGTGGAGGATCGATCACGTTATGGGGCTCCTTTTCCGCCAAAGGCACCTGGTAACCTCATGAGAATTCATGGGACAATGAAAAAAGAAGACTATCGGGATATCTTGGCTGAGAATCTCCAGAGTTCAGCGCGGAAACTTTGGCTTGGTCGACAGTTCGTCTTCCAGCACGACAACGACCCTAAGCAAAACAGCATTCTGGTCAAGAAATGGTTGAAGGACAATCGGATTAAGGTCTTGGACTGGCCCTCCATGAATCCGGACCTTAATCCAATTGAAAACCTTTGGAGAGAATTAAAAGTCCATATCCGTGCAAGACGTCCAAAGACAATTGACAAAGTGGAGCAAATCTGTTATGAAGAATGGGCTAACATTCCTTCAGATGTATGTAAAAATCTTGTAAATGATTATAAAAAACGTCTCTTAAGTGTAATTCAGCAAAAAGGGCATTGAATAAACTATTGACAAAATGTTATGAATACTTTTGCTCTTGGTCTAAAACATATTCTGAGCAGGTTTCTAACCAAAATCTTGTAAATTTTTAAAAAGAAAAGTATTATAGCTTTTAAATGATGAAAGAATAACTAAGGAGCAAAATGGTTCTTAAATGTATTTTTCAAAAATCGAGTATCATTAAAAAATTAATAAAATTTTCGAGGTTACGAATACTTTTGCTCCTGACTGTACATCCTAACTAATCCAAAAATATTCTAGGGACTTGTTGAGGCACACGAGTAGTTTGATTATGCCATGCATTGCCGTCATTTTTAAGCTCAAAGTATGACTATGACACAACTTTCGTGTCAGGGTGAACAAACCATGGGATCTTTTTTGCAAGATAATATAATGCATGAACATAATGATAAAATAAGATATTGAGATAAATGAGCAAAAATACTGTTAGAATTTTGAAAGGAAGTGACTAATCATTTTTCATAAAGTTTTGAAAATCTGGGCAAATTTGTAGCTTCAACAAAAACCACCAATTTTCTCAGAAAATGGATGTTTTTCATCGATCGGAGACGAACGAACTTTAAGTAACTTAAACTTACGGAGCTTTGAGTAACTTAGCCTTGATTGGAGTATCTTCGTTCTTCTCCTTTTTTCTAGAACACTCATTTTTTTTTGATTGCAGATTTCTTTATAGCCGCTCCTCGTCATTCCCTGAAAACAAAAAGTTCAAAAATATTGTACAATGCATAAGTTTTAGATTTTCAACAATTTAAATTTAGCGTCAACCGATGAGTTCCTGTTGACAGATCTGGACAACCCTTAAATAATGGGTTGATCAGGAATAGAATAAACTATTTCAAGAATTTTTGAGTTTTGGGCCACTTTTGATTTGTCCAATCCTGCTTTAAATGCTGTTAAAGGATCAGCTCCTACATATTCCCGACGAAGACTAATGGGTAACAAATTGAACAATGAAGGAGCCCGATAAAGAAGAGAGGAGCACTTCATTGTTCAAACTAGCCTTGATTCCTTAGGATTTGGAGGTGCTCTCAGAGCGCACGTAAAACCTTTACGATCGCTACAACTGATCTCAAATCCTGGGTTAGGACAGAGCCCATGAATTCTCTTGAAAACACACAGTATCAGATACCTTTCTTACCTTTTCTGAGTACTGTACAGCCCTAACTTCTGGAGCCTCTCCCAATACGAGAGCTCTCTCATTCCTGTGATGTTCCTAGTAAAACATCTTTGGACCTGCTCGACCTTTTCCAAACCTGCTGAACTGATTGGAGCCCAAATGGGTGAGGCAAGCATATTCAATATGCGGCTGAACAATCGACTTGTACAGAGTTAGCATCGTAATCCTATCTCTGGACTTGAAAGTGCGATAGATCCAGACACATGTTTGAAATGCCTTCCCCACTTTCAGCTGGATATGCTCGTCAAACTTTCCATCATCTTGGACGACAACTCCCAAATCCCTCATGGACGATATCTGCTCAATATCACAATCTCCATTGTCTTTGAGCGGAACATCTAATTTTGACGCCCCATACGTCATTGTGCGGAACTCCCAGATCTTTCATGGACGATAACTTCTCAATATCACAACTCTCCACGTCATCGGCTAGATTTTTTGCGTCTAATCATTCCTCCCACAAACTAATTTTTGTATCATTGCTTAAAGAGAAGAACTGAAAATTCTTACATTCTAATTCGACAAAGAAAACAGAGTTTATTCCCCCTTTACAAACATAAGTTGCTAAAACAACACCAATGTGACACTACAATGATCAGTCAAATTTTTTTTTCAATATTATTAGTAAACAAAATTGGTGACTGCTTATGAAAATTGGGAATAAATATTAATTTTTCTAGCTTTATAGGGACTTCAATGGCAAAATTTCAATCATGCTCAAAATGTCATTCTTTATAAACTTTAGGCACGAACAAATCACGCTCTTGGCTCAATCAACGTATATGTGATGATTGGGCACCATGGTGGAGAACTTAACAAGGATATTTTTAAAGACGTTGTGAAGCTCATATGGTTGAAAGAAATCAATAAGGATAAATTAATGATAAAGAAACTCAAGTGTGACTATTGGTCAATTTCCCACATTTGGACATCCCAAGGAGCAAAGGAGTTCCAATATAGAAGCCTCTTCCAAAGATTTCGCTTCTGCCAAGAACAATCGTTTTCTGTTCCTTCATTTGCCGTGGCAGCCAACAATTTATTCACTTTAGAGAACCCCGAGACTAATACTTTGGAGTTTCATGGGTTCGAAAAATCCATGATTGAAGAAATCGGAAAAGATATTGGCTTTCGAATCAAGTAAACTCGATTTAAAAAACCAATACGCCGACGGTTTCGTCTAAGTTTTAGTTATTACAATTATTCCCTTTGAAGGTTGTTCCTAGCCAATATTGGTGAAATCAATGGAACCGATGCCCTCGGGATGGTCTATTCATGGGTAAGTGTTAATAACATACAGGGTTGTTTTAATTTAGAGTCCCCAAAACTTTTATGACAAATTGCGACAAAAGGAGACAATATACTTAACTCAAGGTCAAAATAACTTTGAAAATACAGGTGTACACACAACTCTTTGTTTTTGTCGTCTAATGAATTTCGGCAATATTAGTCCTTCTAATTGGTGCTTAAAGAAAGGATGTTTTTTGATAATAGAGCGTGCGTACTTTGAGTGAGGGAGCCGTTCTTGAAAATAAAATCTTAGTTTTTATACGGGTATATAACGGGTCAATTAATTTCATTAATACTTTGCCTGATTATACCTAAAACTGTTTTCTTCAAATGGTATTTGTACAATGTTATCACAAAGGTTATGTGTCACGAATGATTCTTGATTTGGTAGGGGACTCTAATTCGTGACGACCCTGTATATGGTTTGGTTCAGGTCCCTTTTTACTAGGAAGATGAAATATAGATTTTAACATTTTCCCTTCTTCTTAGTAAATCTAAGGAAATATTTTTAAATCAATACAAAAACTCTATCTTCATCATTTGTTGGGGCCTTGAATGGGTCTTTAATAAACAATTAGGAAAAAGTTACAAATCCCTGATTTTTTGGAAGTTTAAAATATGACCTGTTTTAGACTTAAAAAGTACATTTTTATCTTGAAAGAGGCTTTTTATGATGTTCTTTAAAAGATGGGCATAAGATGTTCAATGCAAGCTACAAAAAATGTTGGGTCAGAAAAGCTCCTAAATTTTTACCAATGGCAAGAATTACTAGTGATGTCATAACTTTTGGCGAGAAAATAAGTTTGGAAGACATGTGTTTCTGATGAACGTGCAAGGTAGCTAAAACAAATATTCAGACCTGGTTACTGCAACAATGCAACAACTCCTTTCTCATCTGCACAACTTGAAGTTTTGAAAAACAATAATTGACCTTTTTTTACAAAAAAAAAGTTTTGTTTCTTTTATCCAAAATTTCGCTACATAAATTGAGAGGGGTCTTCCGAACTTTCGAATCAGGAATGCCCGACTTCAAGTTACACGATGGGCAGAGTTGATCGGTTCGACGGGCAACTAAACCTAAGAAGAAATAATCTAATTCATTGAAATTTTCCAATTTTTCCATTTGTTTTTAAATTACTTTGCAATACTTCTCAAAATGCATTAACCATGCCATTACTCTTAAGTGCGCGATTTTTCGAAAATCTGACACTTGAAAACTGAGACTTTTTTGGCAAGCCTAGACTGCTAACGGCAGCAGGTTTGTACCTTTGTGCATGCCCCATTTCTCCAAGTTCAAGTAAAACAAATTGAAAGCACAAATCAAGTCTGACTTCAAGCATTGAGTTCTTAAGCAGAACAAGATTGGTTGTTAGCGATTTCCTATTTTGGAGGTCACTTGTGTTTTGATGTGAATGACTTCTCAAAATGGAGTGTGACGTCAACAAAACTTCACGTTTGTACTCAATTGATTTTATGCAGAATTAACTCTTGACTAGGTATTTCAAATTTGAGCTAAATTGAATGCCGTAGTGAAAAGTTATGCCTTCTCAAACTTATGTACTGAAGAGAGCATAGAATGAATGCGTTCGCCCTTTTGTGGTAAAACGATTACCACAAAAGGGCTAGTTCATCCATTCTCGGTAGGATTTGCACTGAAATTTGAGAGAGCATAACTTTTGTCTCTGACGTTCGATTGAGCTAAACATTGAAATACGTTTTCTTGTCAACATATGCAAGGTCTCATTTGCAGAAAAAGTCATTGAACTGTTCTTACTTGAAATCATGATTCCTTTCGTTAGCTTGCCAGTCCAGAGTAATTCAGTGGTTCTTGCCTTTTTTTTAAGAAAGCCGAGATGACCATTGGCTTCCTCTCTTTAACCCACGCAAGATCAAGACACTTTGCCTTCAGTTACCAATATGAAGAAGACGCTATTGGTCTGCTCATTCAACGACCAGACCCATTGGCCAAATGGCTGGCCATTGCATGGCCATTGGACAATCTCACTTGGTTGGTTATAGGCATCAATATTTTGGCGTTCACATTGGCTTTTTGGATTTGGCTGGGACCTCGACAGACTTCTATCTTCAGTGCCTTTGGAGTGATTCTCTCGTTTATTTTGAAGAAAGGACTCACCGGATATCATCTGAATGGCCGACTCAAGAAGCATAAGAACAGGCTGTTTCTTTTGGGATGGATTGTTTCTGTATTCTTCTTGAAGATCTGGTACAGATCTACTTTGAGGGCAGTTCTGATCTCTCCTTGGCAACACAGTCGACCGGAAACCATAGAAGACGTCTTGAAACTGAAACCTACGGTTTTTGTCTTAAAGGATGGGGCTCCTGACAAGTTTCTGTCGGTAAGTGATTTTGAATTTTTTACACTAGATTCTTAGAAGTTGTGCAAAATTTGAAATGCTAACTAAACCTCTTTTTTTAATATAACTTTTGGAAATTACCCCAATAAATTAAGATTGAGCATTCGGACATTGGGCATTTTACCAACAAGACATGCTCTCTTGGGACCTACATTTGCAATCCTTGGTTCAATTGCAAATTACTGCTGAGATGAATCAGGGACATACCAAGCACCATACTTGAATCACATGAGTTTTTTTTGCTTGTCTTACATCAAGAGTACAGGAAGGTTTTTAGGGCAGTGGAATGATCAGATTATTAGCTTCAGGGTCCCTGATTAACAATCACATTTTGGAATATAATGAACCCTAACACAAAAATTATTTTTTCTAATAGTTTTACTCTTACTGATATGCAATACAATATCTTTTTTCAGAACTTGGATGTGCCAATTTTCAGGGAACTGAGGAACAGTCCCAGGTACAAACGAATCGATTACAGGGATTTGACCGCGGTCATGAGAATGCTGCAAATCGATGATTCTAAAGTGTACATCAACGGAATCCTGACAAATCATGAGCAAACTTTGAATCAGATATTCAATATTGTGGCGTGCTCGCTCGCGAGCACTGCGTTGCTCACCACCCTTCCCCCTGCTATGTATATATATAGTCGCTCTGTGAGAATATAGTCAGTATGAAGTCCATCTATCTACTCACTCCACGTTGAGTGGCCTCGCGGCCGCTCAGCGTGCTACAATATAGGAAATAAGTTTCAAAATATATATTTCTATTTAGGTAAGTGCTTTCATAAAGTGATATATGACGGCCACCATCTTTTTGATATTTGATGTGAAAACAAGTACACTGAGATATTATTTAAAAAAAGTTTCTTTCAAATTTCCAACACTCCTTGACCGTCCTTTCTGATGCTGGAGTGGATCAAATCAATAAACATTTGTCATTGTGTATAATGCTTCGGTTTGCAATATTAAAAGTTTAGTTTGAAACACGCAACAGCTTATTATTAGGAATAGGGGTCGACGAGAAGCCGGTGTCGGTGTAGAGGTGTCGACGCAGGCCTTTTGTGTCGACACCTACAAGGTTGCGTGATTTCTTCAAAAATATAAAAAAATTACTATACGAGCACTTTTACAACCGGTGTCGGTGTCGAGGTCGGTGTCGACACCGGTGTCGAATTTGACAATTTGGCCGGTGTCGGTGTCAAAAATGCCGGTGTCACCCATCCCTAACTAGAGGTAGGCGAAGAGCCGGTTTCGAAACCTTGAAACTGACACCGGCCTTTTCAACTTTCAATTCGATGCACAGAGTTGACAAACTGGAAAAGGAAAATTGCAAATGTCGGACAATCATTGCTCTGAATCAAAAAGCTATTGTTGCAAAAAAGTTCGTTTTATACCAACAAAGAACATGTGTGTTTAAACAAATTCTGTAAGTGGATCCTTTTTATGACGAAAAAATCCTTTTATTGTGGATTCGATTGCCAATAAAATGAGAGAAGAAGAGATTCGCTGTCAACTGGTTCCTCATAAAATTGTTGTCATCCAGCCATCAAAGTGCAGAATGGCCATTATTCTATTAACAGTACCTTCCACATTCACCACTTTTTAAGTGGGACTCAATTGAAGGCTTATTTGAAAGGCTCACGGGATTGAGTTTTGGAGAAGAAAGAGACTTGAGCCTAAAAATGACCTCACACTTAAAACCACATCTCAGAAATAAAGAAACCGCATCTGCCATTAAAAATCACTTTTATCAATAGTTTGGGTGATATTTTTTCCCATAACGCCGTTATTGAGTTATAAAACCTTCTAAATCAGGCTTGTAACTTTTATAACTCTCTAACACCTCCCAAAGCATGAAAATATAAAGGAAGGTCAATTTTGAGATCAAGGTCCTCTTCTTCTCAAAGTCAAATCAAATGGACTTTGGTTGCCCCAGGAACAGATCCCTTCTGACCGTCTTTTAATTCAGAGTCGGGCCTTCCTGGTTTAAAAGATCTGAAATTTACCCTCAATTTCAGTAACAAAATTTTAGATGAAAGCAACAAAAAAACCCATATATTTTCGAAAAATTTCAAAAAATGCTCTTTAAACTTCAAGTTGTCCAAATAACAAAGGAACTACCAGGTTTAAATCTTCCACTTATTCAACTTTCACGCTCATGAACAGGGCCACCTAATTTTGGTAAAAAATATTGCCAAAAATGTGTTATTTTTGGTAATCATTTTAAGAAATAATATAACGAAATCGGATTTTTTAGTAATTTTTTTCTTAATAATTGCAGCAGAGACTTACCCTTTCCAACATTCCCAACAACTGTAATTATTGTTTCATGGCTAGGAAAAGCTGAAAAACTAACTTTACACGGTTTCAATAGTAATAAATCCACGATGAGTCCCTTCTTACTTTGATTTTGCCATCCTTTTTCCAGATCATTCTGAAGGGAAGTGGCAATTTCCCCAGACTTTTGTGTAATCCTCCTCTCTTCTTAATCAGACTCCTTCATTGTTCAATATTTTGCCCATTAGTCTTGGTCGGGAGTATGTAGGAGTTGATCCTCTAATAGTATTTAAGGCAGGATCAGACAAATTTTTAGATACTATTCCTGATCAACCCACTATTCAAGGGTTGTACAGAGATCAAATTTCGTAATATATATTAGTTATTTAAATTATCTTATTTATGATATATTTTTACAGGGAATCACATTCCTTGTAGCGGTAGTAAAAACCCGCAACCCAAAAAATAAAAATGAAAAAAATATTTTAAAATATAATTTACATGTTTCTGGTAGCCCCGAGGATAAACCTTATATTTGTTATTGTAGCTATAATATAAAATGTGATCTTGTTTCCTTGCTTTGTTTTTGACTGATGAGCTAACCTCTTTTCAAAAAAAAAAATCAGAAGAACAAGCAATTTTCCAAATGTTTTGTAAAATGTTCCCCTTTTTGTAATTTCGGATAAAAATGGAAGATTTTGGTAATTACGTAGTAAAATGTAATGTCCAATTATCTGGTGACCCTGCTCATGAGAAACCCACTTCTTCCGAACTGTTTTCCGGCCAAAATAAGCGTGTCAAAATTTGACAAAAAGCTGAAAAAGACGATATGAAATGTCAAAACCAAAATACAGTCAGGAGCAAAAGTATTTGTAACGTGACGAGAAAACCAGAAAATCCTTTATATCCAATTAAATACTATGCTAAGAAGTTTGTAAGAATGTAATATTTTTTTCCGATTAAAAATAATACCAGTTTCCCGCAATTGTTTTATAAAAATGTCTGAAACTAACTTTTAATTATTGAAAATAAAATTTTAATAGTGCAAACGTATTCGTAACGCGCAAAAAAGTTAACAAAATAGGTTTATAAACAGATTTTTCATCAGAAAAAATTGATCGAAAGATGTAGAACATTCTGGAAAGCCGGAGAAAAGTCATTTAGTCTCCTTTTTTCCAAGATTTTCTAGATCTTTCTTGGATCTTATAAATTTTACGGAATTGAACAATTGCTTCACAGTCAGCCAATCATGACCAAGGTCAAGGAGTTCGACAAGGACTTGAAGTTGAAGATAGTAAGTCTTCATCATGGAGGCAAGGGCTACAGAGCCATTTCGAAGCTTCCGGACATCCCGATTTCAACGATTCAGTACGTCGTGAAGAAGGCACAAAAGAATGGAACGGTTGAGAACCTCCCAAGATCGGGTCGTCCAAGGAAACTGTCAGCCAGACTTGAGAGGAAGATTGTCAGAGAGGTCGCAAATAATCCTCAAACAACGGTCAAGGACATCCGGAACAGTCTCAGTGAAAATGGATTGTCCATCTCGAGGTTTACTGTTGCTCGCTCACTTCACAAAGCAGGATTGAAGTCTTGTCGCCCACGGAAGACTCCCTTGCTCAAGGATAGACACTTGAAGGCTCGCTTGGAATTTGCCAAGAAGTACCTTGACAAGACCAGTGACTTTTGGTCTAGGATTCTTTGGTCAGATGAGACAAAGGTTGAGCTTTTTGGTCACAACGATGTTCAAAGGATTTGGCGACGTAAAGGAGAAGCGTTTCATCCAAAAAACACCATCCCTACGGTCAAGCACGGTGGAGGATCGATCATGTTATGGGGCTCCTTTTCCGCCAAAGGCACCGGTAACCTCGTGAGAATTCATGGGACAATGAAAAAAGAAGACTATCGGGATATCTTGGCTGAGAATCTCCAGAGTTCAGCGCGGAAACTTCGGCTTGGTCGACAGTTCGTCTTCCAGCACAACAACGACCCTAAGCACAACAGCATTTTGGTCAAGAAATGGTTGAAGGACAATCGGATTAAGGTCTTGGACTGGCCCCCCATGAATCTGGACCTTAATCCAATTGAAAACCTTTGGAGAGAATTAAAAGTCCGTATCCGTGCAAGACGTCCAAAGACAATTGACGAACTGGAGCAAATCTGTTATGAAGAATGGGCTAACATTCCTTCAGATGTATGTAAAAATCTTGTAAGTGATTGTAAAAAACGTCTCTTAAGTGTAATTCAGCAAAAAGGGCATTGAATAAACTATTGACAAAATGTTACGAATACTTTTGCTCTAGGTCTAAAACATGTTCTGAGCAGTTTTTTAACCAAAATCTTGTAAATTTTTAAAAAGAAAAGTATCATAGCTTTTAAATGATAAAAAAACAACTAAGGAGCAAAATGGTTCTTAAATGTATTTTTCCAAAATCGAGTATCATTTAAAAATTGATAAAATTTTCGAGGTTACGAATACTTTTGCTCCTGACTGTATAACGTGAAGAAGAGCAAGCAATCTCATACATTTTTGCTCCTTTTTGGTCCCAAATGGAGGGGTTACATTTTTTGTTTCAATAAATGTTTTAGTCTCGTGAGCTCCTTTTTAAGTTGAAATTGTATTGGCGTCGTTTAGTAAATCCATAGGTGTCGTAATTCAAAAATAGCAAATAAGCCTCTTTCAGGGCATAACACTTCATTTGCCTGAATTCTACTTGCGTAGCCACTTGTGTTGTGCGTTTTTTGTCGCTTGTTTTACCCTTAAAATGTTATTCAATCTTCCATCAAACAAGAGAACAACACACGTCAAATCTCAGCTTTCTTTGACCTTTATTTTGCACAATTTCCTTTTAGAAACAAGATTATATTTCTCTATCATTATTCAAAGTCCTTGTAAGAACTATATTCTGCGGCCTGCGGCACAGAAACAACAGACGCAAGAAAATAGTCTGAATTTCCCAACTGATTTAGCCTCAAGGGGAGATTCATTGCAAGAAACCTCCTCAATAAATCAAGGTGGACATCTTGATTCAAAATTTCAAAGCTGCATTACGAACACGTCAAGGTCGTTTTTGTCTACCCAGTCTTTGCTCTGATAAAACAAACTCGTGTGCAATCGCCGGATTGCGCTTGAATTCAAAAGGTCAATGGCGGGCATTAAAAAAAATGGTGTTTAGAGTCCACACCTTTCCAATCTGATACACCGGAACTTCCAAGTATTATTTGAAAACTTGAAGAGTTATGAGTGGACGGCACAATAACCAATCTCATATAACAATATGATTGTGCTCAATCCACAGGAAATCCCAAGAAAGAGAAACACCCCACGAAGCATATCCGTAGAAATGACCCGCCATCTTGGTTCTTCAAGAAACTCAGCAATCTGAAAGTTCAGGAAAAGGGGGATAACTAGCTTGGGGATAATCTATACGAAATAGAGTAGTTCTATCGAAGCTTCCAAATCCGCCAATAAATGGTGTGAAAGAAGGAAATAAATATGAATTACAAAACTCCTCAGACCATTTGCTTGCCCTACCTTTTAGTGTCATCTAATGGCGAATGTGTAAACTTGGATTGAAACCATTCATTAGAAATACGAAGGATCACGGAAGACCTGGAGGCCTCGGCTATTGGCAAAAGCCGGTTTTCGTATTCTGGGCCAGTTATAGAAAAATCTGATTAAACCAGTTGTCTGGGTGGTAATTCAAAGCCAACTTACTAAATTTCAACTTGATTAACTGAGTTTCGCGGCAATGACAGGAATTACTAGTGATGTCATCATTTTGGCGAGAAAAAAAGTTCGGAAGACATGTGTTTCTGCTGAGTGTGCAAGGTGCTAAAACAAAGATTTAGGCCTGGTAATTGCAACAATTCCTTTCTCATTTGCACAACTTGAAGTTGGAGTAGCAATTCTTGACATTTGTTTTGCAAAAAAATATGTCTTGTTGCTTTTATTTAAAATTTCGCTACATAAATTAAGAGGGTTCTTCCGAATTTTTTAATCAGGAATGCCCAACATTGAATGACAAGATTGCCAGAGGAGATGGGTTCATGGGGCAACTAAACCTAAAAACAAATAATTCTTTTAACTGAAGGCTTCCAATTTCTCCATTTGTTTTTATATCACTTTGCGATACGTCTCAACATACATTAACCATACAACTGCTCTTTAATGCAACACTTTTTAAAAATCTGACCCTTGAAAACTGAGACATTTTTGGCAAGCCTAGATTACTAACAACAGCAGGTCTGTCATATTATATGATAATCGCTCCCATGAGAGTAATTTGAAGCAAAGAGCAACTTTCCAATCAAATTAATACACCTAAATTCGTTTAAAGGACGCTTGCAGGGTCAATTTGTTGATCACTTTCATGCGCAAGTAGTGCAATTAACAAATTTCGAAAAGTTGTTTCTCAAACACGGAGGAACATTTCATGCTGAAATTCAGCAAATGACACCCTCAACTGTTGGTCTTATCAACCTTTTCAAGACAAAATGCTTTACATGAATGCAGTTTGATCTATAAACAAATCCACAACTGAACGCCTGAGCAGAAACTTCCGTGTCTTACGTTTTCCTTGTGTAAACCTTTAATTTGACAGTTACCTCTCCTTTTCCATGTTTGACTAACAAATGATTGTTCCATTTGATGGCTTCTTTTGCGTCGGAGTCCCACTTTTTGATAAGACCGTGACTTGCCATTGACATTATCCTAATCCAATTAAAATATGTTTTAAAAATTTTTGACACCGAGGCAGACAATGGAAACAAGGCTCACTCACTTCGACAACACATTAATAAATTACAAGCAGACTAGAAAAGACAAATAATTAAGTAGCTAGAGGGTGTCCAATAACGCCTTTTCACATTTAGGATGCGTGTGACGTTTACAAGGAGAAAAGATCAAACTATTCGTTCATGCTCCTCTCCGCTTTTTCAAACTTTTTGCAAACTTTAAGCGACATTGTGTGGCAACATTACTCGTATAAGGCACTTCTCTCGAATTCTTATTTTGAAGTTTTAAGCACTGAAATTGTTACATTTCATTTGCCATTCATACAAGAGAGAAATCTGAAGGAGAATATTGAAAGTCCCATGATTTGAGGATATAGTTTTTTAGACTAGTTGATAGTTTACTTGACTGAATTCTGTTTATAAATGTGTCATTTTCAGAAAGAGACGGCCATTCCAGAAGCCAAACAAAACTTACAATTCACTCATTCTGTCCACATAAGGAGCATTTTTACGGACCAAGAAGCTTTTTGATCCAAGACGGATGGTTTCTTTCAAAGTCATCAGTCCTGTTTGTTCTAAAAAAAAGAGCTACTTTCGTAATTATCAAACAAAATCTTGATTTCTCCTAAACACATTTGGATATTTTTAGATGTGCTCATTTGGAAAATCCTTTTGGTGAAATTTGAATAAAGCCAGTACCTTCGTATGAATATATCTTGTGTACGTTATTTCCCAAGTTGAAAACTTGGTTTAAGGTTTGTTGATAATTCGACATGACTCCATTGATTAATACATTGGAAGCATCACTTTGTACCAATCTCATGACATCAGGTAGATCCTTGTATTGTATTCGTTTATAATTTGGACTGTTCCTCAGTTCCCTAAAAACAGGTACATCCAAATTCTGAAAGAAGTTCATCCATTTAACTACGTCAAAATTGATTAACCTTTTTAACCCAATGGTCACTTACCGACAAAAACTTGTCAGAGGCTCCAGAACTCAATACAAAAACTGTTGGCTTGAGTTTTAGAACATCCTCCATGGTTTCCGGTCGACTGTGTCGCCAAGGAGAGATCAGGACTGCCCTTAAAGTGGTTTTGTACCAGATCTTCAAGAAGAGTACAGAAATAATCCATCCCAAAAGAAATAGCCTGGTTTTGTGCGTCTTGAGTCGGCCATTCAGATGATATCCTGTAAGTCCTTTTTTCAAGATAAAGGAGAGGGTCACTCCAAAGGTGCCAAAAATGGATGTGCCTCGAGGTCCCAGCCAAATCCAAAAAAACAATGTAAACACCAGAACACTGATACTTATTGTCAACCAAGTGAGCTTATCTAATGGCCAAACCATGGCAAGCCACTTGGCCAACGGATTTGGTCGTTGAATAAACATGCCGATAGCCGATTCTTCATGTGGGTAAGTAAAGGCAAAGTACCTTGATCTTGTATGAGTCAAAGAAAGGAAGCCCATCGTCATCTCAGATTTCTGGAAAAGAACTTCTTTGAGTAAATGCTACCGTAAAGTTTGATGACGTCATCGTGGGTGGAGCACAGACCAGCCCCAGACTTCTCATTCCTAGCTAAGCAGGCAGACCGCCGTTACAGTGCGGAGATCCGTGACCTCTAGATGACGCAGGCTCTATTTTCTGGATTGACTGTGAGAATCAAATTTCAAGAAGGATATTTGCGTTACAAACAGGGTAGTGCCATCTATGACGTTCCTTATGAAACCGTCCATTTTAGGAATGTTCTTAGGTAATCGCTCGTAGAGGGCGGTTTTGGTGACGTCAGAAATGAGATATCTCTGATTTATTTATCTATGGTGGGAGGAGGTTCCTTTATGGCAGGCCGGTCAAAAAAGAAATCAAACATTCCCACCACTAGTGAAAGTATGACCATCCAAAGAACCCAACAAAAAAGTCAGCTCATCCGCCCTGATCAGCGCCTCTTGTGGTCAAATAGAAACATAGTTGCTAGATGGTTATTCGTAATGCCACTCTTTGGGAAAACGTTACACATCTTCTTCTCAATAACATTTCTCTAAAATACGCGATTTTCATAACATAATCCCACTACAAAGAAATACATGAAGGAAAAATCCTGAACTTTTGCGAAAGGGTGGCATTAATACTCACTCCACCAGCTGGTAATAATGTTTCAATTTGACTACAAGAGGCGCTGATCAGGGGGTGTAAGCTGACATTTTTTCCGGGGTTAATTGGGGAACTAAAAGGTCGTTGACATTGGATACGATAGTAAAAATTGTATTTACCCCTGAATAAACCAATCCAAGGGCATCAGTTCCATTGATATCACCAAGACTGCGGTAGGATAATCTTTAAAGAGATTAATTGCAATGAATTGAAATTGGACTGCTCATAGCTTTTGTTGAATTGACCCTACTTGATTTGAAAGCCAACATCTTTCCCGATTTCCTCAACCATAGATTTTTCAAACCCATGAAATTCTCGGGAATTAGTCAGAGGGTTATTTAATAAAAAGAGATTATTGGCAGTGACGGCGAACGCAGGTATAGAAAACAATTTTTCCTGACAGAATCGGAATCTTTGAAAAAGATTATTAAATTTGAACTTTTTGGCTCCTTGGGATGTCCAAGTGTGGGATGTTGACCAAATGTCACACTTGAGTTTTTTTATCATCAACTTGGTTGTATTGATTTCTTGCAACCAAATGAGCTTTACAACGTCCTTGAAAATATACTTGTTCAGTTTGTCACCGTGTTGACCAATCATCACATAAATATGGGTAGAACCAAGAGCATGATTTTGTCGTGCCTGAAGTTTAGAAAAAAGCGATTAAAAGACGATTGCATGCTTTCGTTTTTCAGTGTCTACTTACGATAGGAACAATTCATGCAATTCGATATTTTCTTTGAACTAAAAAGCACAACTATATCGTGGGGCAAACTCTAATAATTCGTAATTAGGTAAGAAAAGAAGGTTGGTTTGCCGTCGAGCAGAAAATCTAAAGGGGTTCCATTTACCATTGCCACACAATGCTGTTGAAAGCTTGCAAAGAATTTGAACGAGCGGAGAGTAGCATGAACGAATTTGAATGTGTAAACTTGGCCTGAATATTGTTAACAGTCATCATTGTCCTTAGGAATCCTACGTATATCTTTAAGAACCTTAAGAAACCTGAAGTTTAGCTTACCTGGCTCAAGTAATCTTTTGCGTTCTTCACATGAAAAATATGCATCAAAGGGTGCTTCCCGGTAATTTTAAAAATTTGACGAGACGCTTTAGTGTAAGTTACAACAGAGCTTTTGGGAAAGAAGAAAAGACTTGTCAAAAATTGGAGAGTCACAAGACTCGATGTATTGAATACCAGTTCTGAACCAATTTCGGCACCAACCCTCGAACATTCTCGTTTTGCAAGAGTGACACGTCAGATCCAAATTTTTGTTGCATTTGGAGTAGGAATGGCACCATGTTTTGTTGATAAGTATGACAGGAACAATGCAAGAGATTTACTAGAACGCATAGGAAGAAATGTTTTTCCATTGTGTCTCACAAAGATTTAATTGACGACTGACGAATGAGACGACATAGTTTGTTTGACAGTGGCCTTTCTCACTTATCTACATATGTATTTAACTAAAATGCCAGGAAATGCTTCGAGATCCCAACACGTCTGAAAAAGGTCGAGATGTGTAATTTAATCTAACAACAGTTGCCATTCCTGCCATGACAAGGACAGTATTGTTTGGACATATGATAATCAAGTTAAGAAAATCTAAAAGGTAGTGCATATCCAAATTTGGTAGAAGCTTCGAGGTAAAATTTGTAAGCGCAGCCTCATACCCATTGTTTGGATTTCTCTGGAAAGTGACATGTTTACACATTTGTCTTTACTTTGGTCTCATTCTGGAGAGTTTTAATTGTCTTACTCTGGTCTGGCATTCCTGAAAGAGGTTAGGCTTAGATACAAGAAGTATGAAACTCGGTTATTATTGTTTGTACGATAATGATGCCTTATCAAAGGGTAAGACTTTTCTTCTAGAGCGGAAAACCTTTTAAATAACAAAGAGATGCTTTTTGGCATGAAGTTATTGTTTGCTATTTACCTCTATTTTTGCCTTGATGCATCGCAGGATTGAGGCGAAATGAAAATGAAAATAAGGCATTAAAAATAGGTAATAATACATCACGTCTCATGAGTAGATTGCGCAGGAACCGATCTCATAAATCAAGATAATCAGACCCAAGCAACAAGAAACTCCTTGAAAAAGAAACACACAAAGAAGCATATCTGTGGAGATGACTCTCCATCTGGGTTCTTCCAGGAACTCGGCCCGCTAAAAATACCGGAAAAAGATGCATTTCTTTGTGAAAATGAATAATTATGTGACCATGATCAATCTTCGATTTTGGACCGTACCTCTCCAAGGCCATATTTGACTAATAAATGATGGTTCCATTTGATGGCTTCTTTTGCGTCCGAGCTCCATTTCTTGATAAGACCGTTACTCGTCATCATCATTATCCTATTCACATAAGATTTTTTTACTTCATGCCTTCAACAATAAACCTAGATTTAGACTAGTCACGTGAAAGATATTATCTCTAAAAGTGTCTGTAGATGAAGCTGCTCAGAGTGGAAGCACTTAAAGCTTTTGGTAAACATTACGATGTTCTCATATCCATTGATTTGCATTCATATCAATATTGGCAAAAAAAAATCCATTTACGTTGTTAACCAATTTTGAGATGGTCTGATAAAGTATCCTATTCATTTTAAACGTAAAGGACGTGGAACGATATTTTTTCCTCCTTGAACCCTGTTATCTTTTCATTAACATTTCACTGGTTTACCCTTTAAACATTTAGTCAATTTACTCATCAAATTAAAGTTTCTCCACTGCAAACAACTGACCCACTTATTTGGAATATGGCAAAATCGTGCTCTTTTTTTTTTTATCTTAAAGCACCCCTTAGATGAAAGGGTGAAAACTTACAATTCATTCATCCTGTCCACGTAAGGAGCATTTTTACAGGTCAAAAAGCTTTTTGAACCAAGACGGATGGTTTCTTTCACCACAACCAGTCCCGTTTGAGCTGAAATCATTTAAACAAAAATCAACTTTTTGGCTTCAAGCGTTTTTTTTTTCAAGTAGACTATTTTTTCATAATAGATATCTACTTTGCATTGAAAAGTACACTTCAGAATTATTGTTGAAAAAACGATCAAAACGGAAGTCATAACTTGTGATGTCATGTTTGTTTACAATGAAAAAGCAACTAAACCCCAACATTTTAAGTTATTATCATCATTGTATGATTATGTATTAAAATCTTTACCGTTTTACACAATGCTACATAATGCAATGGTATATTCTTCACTTAACCTCACATGAGTATAGATCATATATACAGTCAGGAGCAAAAGTATTCGTAACCTCGAAAATTTTATCAATTTTTAAATGATACTCGA
>JAAGOF010000082.1:0-16506 GCA_010645155.1 Tigriopus japonicus
GACCCCTCATGTACTCGCATTTATTTGCCAATTGGCAGCAAATCTGGACTGATACAGACATTAACTTGTTTACTTCTGAAAAACATCGAAGGAGCACATTTCGGGGTGGTTTCGTGCAGACAGTTCATGTGTTACGCAAAAATATAACTTTCTTTCACCTTTAAAGATATAATGGAATAAAAAGATGGGAATACAATCTACAGAGGCTCAACGCAAGCAGTGCAGTAAATGACTTGAACTTGGCTAATGTGATGTTGTTTTCCCATTTCCTTTTCACATATGTGGCGAAAATCTCGAGTTGCGCCAATATTTAGTTTCTTAAATTTGGCTTGGTCGTCGGTTTTTTTTTCAAAAGCAACATTTTGTCATAACTCATAAGAGAGAAGTTTAAGCCAAAAGGAATAAACTGAAATTGCATTGGCAAATTCAAATGATGCAAGATGTAAGTCCTAAAACCACTTCAAAACAAAGAAATTGATCTTTGCGATTTTGACTGGCAATTTGGGCCTGGTTTTGTTTTCTTTCCAGGGCCCTTGAGCTTCTTGACCTTAAAGACCAGGCCCAACGAGCAGGGAAGCAGAGAAGCAAGGGACAAGCTTGAGGATTCTCCTGATGCCAATTTGGGCGTTAAACAAATTAGACTAAGTAATTTAACCATTTATCTAATCAGAATTGTTACAAAACAACACTTGTTTATTGTGTATTTTTAATAATAATCTTTATTGCGAGATAGCGCTCATTGGATACATACATATTTTTGACTGAAGTGTCCGTGTAGGGGCCCATTCTGGGTTTGGGAGCGCCGTTCGAGGCGGGTGTCCACTAGACATGTTGAAGGGGGGGTGGGGGGGAGACCTGGGTTCGAACCCATGAACCCGAGCATAGCTCGGTCGCGCGTTAACCAACTGCGTTACAGCCATCTCCCTTTTTTTCGGCCGTTTTTATCGGCCGTTTTAATCTGAAGTGACCAAACAGGCCGAAAATTCAATTTATGGTCCCCATAATAATTTAAAAAGCTATTCATGATTTGCTTGGCCACACTGTACGTTGATCAGATTTTTTGGAATCCATTGAAAAAGTAAGCATCATGAATTTATTGGTTGGATCAATATCAGGTGCTATTTATTCAGAGGCACAATGTTTGATGATATGTATTTATTCTATAATCTTGAGAATATGTTTGGCATAATGTTGGCGCACTTCTCGAAAGCACATCTTTGTACCATCACTACTCTTTCATAATCTATAACACTTCAGAGTGTCACCATTGATCCCATTAAATTGAAAATACAATCCCTGCATAAATTAGTTGATAAAAAATGAATCTACGCTCATCACGAATTCATTTGATTTTTGTGCTCGCGTTCGAATATAAAGATTTTGACAAAACAAAAAGGGAGAGCTGTATGCAATCCAGTATGGAACTCAAGAGAACCTTCAAGTAAATCAAGTAAATTTCAAGCTTCTCCGGCGTTGAATGACATATATTTGTGACATAAAAAATATTTGAATTTTACAGATTAAGAATGGAATTTACTTGTGCATATATTGCTCCTCTGTTCTCTACCACTTTGAAAATAATCATTGTTGGCCAGGGTGGGCATTTGATTTTTGGACATTTTGTCCACCCCTGTCCAAAAGTGTCCAAAAATAAGGCTGTCCAAAAATAGGAGTGTCCAAAAGTGTCCAAAAATAGTAATTCGAAAAATAATGGTTAAAAACATTTTTTGAATAACATTCTACAAACTTTCTCTCCAAAATAAACGTCACTTGACGAAATCTAAGCAAGAATAAGTCAATTCAGCATAAGAAACTTACACTTCATACATTAAATGAGCCAATAATTTGAAGGCCAAACTGGACATTTGAACTTTCCACTCTTTTCATTTGACCACCGAGCATCGTCCAAAATGTGGGAAAGAATGATCGACTGAAGGAATGAACAAACAAACGAATGTGAGACTGGGACTACTAATAACACGCTCACACCACACTTCATGTTAAACATAGTATGCGAGTACATTTTAAAGCTAATTGTGTCTTGATTTGTGACAAGAGAAGGTTACTTAGTATTTTGATTAATATTCCAAAGTTTATCATTGTTGCAAGTGTTTCCCATCCAAGAGGCAAGAAGTCTTTTGACCTGACTGTCCAAAAAGTGTTAACTATAATAAAGCACACTCAAACTGATATCAGATTGCAATGTGGGTATTATAATGCTTTTGCCAAAGAATTAAAGCAGTGTTGTTTTACTATTAAAAAAGACAAGACTCTTGTTTACAGATGAGGAAATAACATGTAAATCTTGAAACATTTTGAACAGTTACAGACATTTTACCATATTGTGTAAACAAAAAAATTATTTTTTTAACAATTCATTGACAAGTTATCATGGCAAAGTTTATTTCTCCAAGTAATATTCCCATTAATAGAACTATTTTTGTTTAAGAACACAACCATGCATTCTTTAGAATTCAATTACTTATGTAGTGTAACTGGTTTTTCGTCTGATTTGTACAACTTTCATTTACGTTTGTTGGACTTTTGGACACTTATGGACATCTTTTGGGGATTTTTGGACACCCTCTGGGAATTTTTGGACACCTTCTGGGGATTTTTGGACACTTTTGGACACTTTTGGACACTTTTGGACACTTTTGGACACTTTTGGACACTTTTGGACACTTTTGGACACTTTTGGACACTTTTGGACACTTTTGGACACTAGGGTGTCCAAAATGCTCAATGTTGGCCCACTGGTTTTGGTGTTTGGCTTGAAGCCACATTTCAATGGCTAATCAGATTGTCCATGTCATGTTTTAATCCATGAATAACTCCAAAAGGACGTCATATAAACCCAATCTTGCATTAAATACGCGAAGCTTGATGATTATTAAAGCAAAATCTCAAGTTTTTATATACTCAAAATTCGAATATTTCCAATTATTTCCATATTTTTAACAACCTTGAAATTCACATAGGATTGATCTTTTGTCATAATCTTTGTTTTCTACAGAGTGATGGAGAGCGGGCTTTTTTCAGTTTAAAGTTGGGCATGACAAAGGCGAATTCGAGGGTGTGCACGTCGTGTTGATTGGCTCTCACACTCGCAGGTAATTTTGAATTTTTGTTTTCACTATAAAATTCTTTTCGGCAAAGATAGGAATCAATTGAAATCTTATCCATACTTAATCTATTTAATATATATTGTTGGCGCATATTGTATTGCTCTTTGCGCCAAGGTTGTTATGCTTGTTTTGAAATTTTGCACTTAAAAATAAGACCTTGTTCTGATCCAACTGATTGATGTACCAAATCGGCCAAAAGCTAATTGGGGCCTAACAAAATGTTAGGCGAGTTTGACCGAATATATCCTCTCTGAAACTGTGTTTATGAAAAGATTTTTCTAAATGTTCCATTTTGTCAGAGTGGCCACGCGTACAAGCGCGTTCTTAGAAGTGCTTCCCCAGACGGCGTAGGTTCGAATCCTGTTGAAGGTCGGATTTAAGCTGTCGGGAGAAATCCTTTTTTTTCAGTCGCTTCTCGTCCGTCTTCGTGAGTAGGTGTCTTTTGCGTTCCTCATGAAATACGGGCCGGTTAAGACTAAGTGTTGTGTTGTGTTGTTTTGTGGTCGTTTGGATCCAAGGTAAGCCATTTTTGTTTAATAATTAGCCTTTCTCTTACTACTTTATTTCTATTTTTAACATTTTTTTGTCGTACTCTTTTCGTATTCTCCTCTTTTTTCTGTTTATTTTTATTTTTCGTACTATCTTTTCTTTTTGTGTCTTTTTTCAGGTTTCTTTTGGTTCCTAAGTTTTTGTTTTGTTTTTAATGTCCTTTTCATACATACATTTTTAGTTATACTTGCAATTTAATTTGTCTTGATTAACAATCTCAATCATTCTTTTGTCGTTTCTATCCAATATTTTTCTTTCATATTTGAGGATTTGTTCTTCATTGCATGTTATCCTTTGTCTTATCTCTTATCAGTTAGGTGTGAGATTGGTTGTCTGACTCTCTCTTGAGCTAGGTTAGTCGAAACTTACGTTTTTCTTCTTTCCTGTTGGCCAGAAAGGGTACTATTCCATTATTAGGTGACGTTCTGTCTTCTTACAGTTAGGTGTGATATTATTCGGTTGGCTCCCTCTCTTGGGCTGGGTCAGTCTGGTCAGCTTCTTCACCTAGTTGTTGTTTCCTGTTAATCATTTTTCACACCCCCTTCTCTTTCAGGAAATAACAAACATACTGTACACATAGTTATGGAATCAGCTCATTTCTACTTTACTGCACATCCCCCCCTTCCTCTCATAACTTTTGTTAGAGTTGGTTGTTAGTTTTTCCTTCCATTTACATGATGGAGGCTATCTTGAGTCAGGTTAGCCAGGGACCACTGTGCGTCAGGACGAATTTCAAAAAATACACACTGGGTCCGATCATTGTACTAAAATGTGAGGTTTTTGCAACAAATATATTGTTCCGTTTAATTTTCATTGTACTAATCGGACCCAGTGTGTATTTTGAAAGTAATCCTGGCTTGAGCCATCCTTGGGTTAGCGATGAGGCTAAGAAATGTCTGCATTTAGCCTTAGAAGGGAAGGACCAATTTGTTGTAAAGAAGGCTTTCGTGGTTGAGGCTCTGGTTGCTTGGGTTAGTCAGACCAGAAAGCTCGTTGACTCAAGCGAGCCCAATTGTAGACAACTCCACTGAAATGGAGGCAACTGAGGTCGACTTGGTTGAAGTAGCTCAACCAACAATTGTTTAGGAAGCTCTAGCATGTAAGGAAGTTTGTCCTGACCACAAAAGGCAGCCTTGTAGTCCTGATAGAACAGGATGTAACTCTTTTGAACACCCACAGTGGTGTCAAAAATTGTTGCAATTTGGGCTTCTGAAATACAACAAGAAAGGGTACTCAAAGGTCGAGTGCCCCTTTTTCCACCTGTACATGTGTCGTAGATCAATGAGTAGTGGGACATGTTTCTATGTGAAGTGTAGACAGGTCCATGTACGAGGTACTCAGAGGAAACCGAGACCAGCTAATTATGGGTCTCCTAGATATGGTTATAGGTTAGCTTCCAATCCCCAACCAATCCCCCGAACATCTAACCAATCCCCCGTTAGAAAGAAATTGTTCAAACGGAGTTGTCAGCTTTTGAATAGACTTCGGCGTACTTCAAATCCATTTGTTGTTGCCAGCCTCCAAAATAAATTGAACATGGTTCAAACTAAGATTAGGGACTCCATTGATTCTGGTCAGATTGAAAAGGAAAGTAGAGTTGTCCAGGAGGTTAAGACTAATCCAAAAGCGTTTTTCTCGTTTGCAAATACAAAGAGAAAAATGAAGCATCCTGTAGGACCTTTTGAGGTCGACGGTAAAACCGTCAATGATAGTGAGGTAATGGCCAATATGCTTGGAGATCAGTATTCAAATGTATTTTCAATTCCAAAAAGGGTAGGCATAGTAGGCCATGACTGCAGCAATGTTGTTGATGAGACTGGGATTGATAGTCAGTAAAATCGATTGAAGGATCTGGTAGTCACAGATCAAGATGCTTTTGAGGCCATCAAGAGCTCTAGTTCTACTGGACCTGATGGTGCGGCATCTCAGTTTCTGATGAAATGTTCACAGATTCTTGCCCTTGCTTTCTCCTACTTGATGCGTTGCATCTTGGATCAGGGCAAGTTTATCTCTTCTTTAAAAGTAGCTAGTGTTGTTCCAATTTTTAAGGGCGGAGATAAGTCACTCCCTAGTAATTATAGGCCCATTTCTCTGACTTCCAGTGTGTGTGTGTGATCATTTATTTGTTCTTGTCCCTTGGACTAGCATTTTAGTATAGAAAACATACTAGTTCGTCATGCTGGGATTTGAGACAATTAGTTATTAGTAATATGAATAGTTTGATGAAATATGAGAATGGTAAGAGTGCAAACGTTTAGAAATGACGGAGAGAATGAATAGGAATGGTTTCACGAGCCTTGTCGCACGTCATTTCCTTGACCAAGGTGGTGCTGCCTTTGCCAGAGCTTTGGAAGCTATGCTTGCTGCATGCTTAGATGTGGCAGTCCGGAGGGCCGACGATTTGTTCCACAATATGGACGCATGAGTTACAAATGTGTTGCACCCAATCAGGGGCTGTTTGATGATACCAGCAGTCTTTGAGCGGGTAGTTGCAAAGTGATCCTCAGGTGAATTTTCAGAAGGGAATAGTAGCTTGCCAATCACGCTCCTCTCTCCGCTGGATCCACTACAGCTGTGGTGAGCTTTCCAGGCCTCCATCGCTATTGCCCTGATTGCGAGCTCGTCATATGAAGGGAGGCCAGCCTTAGCGAGTAGGTCGGGGATTTTCACGTGGGCTGTCCTTCTCATTCCTGTGATCGACCTCGCTACGTCGTTGATAGCAACTTGAATAGCCTTGTGGGCAGCCGAAGGAACAGACCCACTATGCTCAGGGTGGGGTGTGGCAACCGCTGCAACTATATAAATAGCTTAGCTTACCAATCAGTAAGCCTTTTGCCAATTGACTGAGATATGCCCCTCTCGGTAGATGGTGGGTTAGTCTGTGGACTAGGGTGGCACGTTGTCTCGCAGATTTGATCATGGCATTGTCATGAGGTTTTGTGGTGAGTTTGCTATCAAACGTTACCCCGAAGAGCTCAATTTGTTGCGAAGGGGCAATATCCACGCCATTGACCACTGCAGAGAAGGAGGTAACATCCGCACCTCTCAAGTTGCCGCCAATCATGAGTTGAGTCTTGGCTGCATTCAACACAAGACCATTTTCACTTGCAAATTGAGAAAAGGCAGTGGCTTTCACGTCCAACATCTGCTTGCATGCGAGCCAAAGCGAAGGTCTTTCCGAGGGATCCAAAGGAGGAAGATCTAAAATGCGTTGGATTCGTTGCTCCTTAGTGGATCCAAACGCTCTGGTTAGGCGTTCCTTGAGGAATTGATATTTATTTGTTCCAACTGAAGAGGGTAACAGCATAATGTCTCCAATCAATCGGCGTGAGGAGGCATCAATGGCCGCTAATGCGTGAGAGTACATGGTCGAGTCCACAGTTATACGTTTGACCTTGAATTCTTCCTCAATTGCTGCAAACCAAAGTTCTGCACCATCAGGGTCAAACACAGGAAGCTTGGGTGCAACTGCATTGACCCCTGGTGCACTGGCATCCGGCAAGGAAATGGAACCCAACGCCGTCCAAACAGCGGTGGCGATACCGTCGACAAGATCACTCATGGCATACAATTGATCTTGAGACGTGCTCATAATTATGGATTTAACTTTGACGAAGTTAAATCGAACGGGGTCACCAGTTAAGCGAGTCTGCCCACTGTATATTCTTCCAAATCAGGGTAGCCACAGTACATAAAAGAACAACATATGAAGTGGAAAACGCTCAAAAAAAAAACAATTTCCAGACAAGAGTATTTTAATTGTAGGTACAAAGGCCACAAACAAAACGGTCACAAGTAAATAGGTCACAGTAAAAAGGTTAACAGGAAAAAGGGTCGCAGTAAAAAGGTCACGGTGAAAAATCACTTTTCTATGGACATTATTGTGTTTCACCAGGAATATCTCTGAAGCCCATGGGCAGGTCTCAAAAGAAGAGTGTACTTTTGACTCCAGAGCAGTGAGGGAACACCTTGCTTCGTGGTCCACCGGATCCAGGGCAGCTTAGGACCATTGTCCTTAAAAGTGTTAGGGAGTATCATGTTGACTTATAGGACCTTTGCCTTGACATAATTGTGTTCCAACCTGTAAATCTTGGGGTCCCATGGTTTCTGGGTTCACCCCCTTGGCTACCTCTGGAGCTCAAAAGGTCTGTAACCTTTTTATTGTGAGCTTTTCACCGTGACCTTTGTACAATGACATTTTTATGGTGACCTTTTTACCTCGTGACCTATATGCCGTCTCTTAGGCGCAACCAATGAAATGGAGCGCCGTGCAACCTGCGCGCTTCAATGTTTGTTTCCATGTGTTCAATAAACATTGAGAGGTTTGAAAATTGGTCAAAAAACACCAGTAAAACAACATAACATCAAAATCGGATTTGTCAACTAGCTCCACGATGACTCAACGAAGGATATATTACAGAATACCACTTACATCCTACCTGCTACAATGAAAACTCAACGGAACATTTACTTCTTTGAAATAACCTTGCGGTGGACGTAAGTCCGACGACTTAATAAGTAGAAAGATGGAACATGACTAGTTTATTTTCGGGAAAGAATGAATACAAGCAGGACAGAGAAGAGTCAAGTAGGAAGGAAGCGACCAAAGTGACAGGGTCGCCACAACCACTCATTTTAGTACAACAACAGGCCTTAAGCTGTATTTCTGTAATTTGTCATGCGACATAAAGATTAGTGATGTGTTTCGAACCAGGAGGGCTGCCAGTTTTGCCCCGGAAGTTTAGCTCTGTTAAAAAGGGAAGGTTGTATTGAACTTTTTGAAAAGACCGAAACAGGGACCAATTTGGCAACACTCGAACTAGTTCGATTTCGAGTTTCATCGATAGTTATAAATATGGATTTCGAGTTGGCAGTGCTGCCATATTTTATGGCAGATAAGGTCTATTGCTTGTTGAGAAGTTTAGTTGTGGCCAGATTTTTGACCCTAAAAAGCAAAATGGCAAAACTCTGCCAAAAATCCAACTCGAAACACAAGAGTAATTAAGTTGTCTTTGATTGCATCAAGAATATTTTTTTTTGTGTTTGTAATGGGAGTTTTAGAAATGGCGACGATGAATAAAGAAATGCCTTGTGAAATTTCTTGATAAATCACTTTTAAAAACATCCCACTCAAGAAGTATCAAATGTCATTTTTTCAATTGAAATGAGTGTTTGAGTGTTTGCCAACCTATACAAGGACAATTTTGAAGATGTCCCCATCACATGTTTCCCACTTGTCCCCATCACATGTTTCCCACTTGTCCCCATCACATGTTTCCCACTTGTCCCCATCACATGTTTCCCACTTGTCCCCATCACATGTTTCCCACTTGTCTTCATCACATGTTTCCCACTTGTCCCCATCACATGTTACCCACTTGTCCCCATACCAAAGGCCTGTTTAATCTGATTGGCATTGTTTCTCCATTCTGACAACTCTTGGTGAAGGGATAAGCCATGCAGAAGACACTTATAAGTGTTATTTTTCTCCTCTCGCTTTATGGAATTTATCTTTTCAACAACCTGCCCATACCTCCAATAGGTAAAAATACGTTCTGTTCTGTTGAAAATGAGATAAATTAGAAATCGAAAGTTCAAAAAGTAAAACTAGTTGTAAACCTGAGGTGAGTTTTTGGATAAAGTTAAATTTGTATGATTTTATGATTTAAAACTATTCAAATTGCTAAGAGGACTGCTGGTTCAGTGAAGTAAATAACCGGCAGGCACTTAAAACACACTTAATTTCAATGGTATTCAGAATATTCTGTAGCAAATGTGAGGAAAAGTTCATGTTATTTATTCATTAAAAACGGAGAGGCATGTATTCATCAATAAGGTGGGGCTTCATTTCCTCAAAAACAAAAATCTCAAGAAGGTTAAAGGAGCCTTGGCTTTACAACCAGTTTAAGACCCCCTGTTTTACAGGTTCGCCGATTCTAGTGTAGATTTTGGCCTTTTTTGCATAATAAACAGGGTCCGTTTCAGGTTTAATTGAGGCTCATTGACTTCTTCTTTTGGCCCATCCTTTAAAGTGAGACATTTTGGGAAAGGAAATAGTCTATTCAAACCCAAATTTCTGCCCTCCTCACTGTGGGGGACAAATGCAAGGCATTGTTCCAAGTGTCTGATTTATCTCATAGATGTCAAGTTCTTATCCACGCCTGAGGGTTCCAACAGGGAATGTACAAAACAACTTCCAATTCTTAATACGAAAGGAATTTTTAAAATGTAAATTCGAAAAATAACTGATGAAAACTATTGTGATGGTTTTAAGGAGTCTGCACTTGGTCTGCCGACCATTAATTATGGTTTCAAAACTATCTACTCTCAAATGCAAACCGACATTTCCATTTCACGAGTACATCTTCATCAAACATGGGGATCAAAAGTTGTACTCTTTCAAAGTTCGTCATATATTCAGGTAATTAATTATCACAAAGGAAATCGAAAAGCAAATCTCATTTCACTAATTGACCTAAGCAACAACGAGAACAAATTTCTATGATCACAAAATGTTTTCATTTTGATTACGTTAAGGATATTTTTTAGCACTAGCTCCGTCAATTATAATTTTCCTTCCGCTACAATTTCACTAGAAGAGTGTGAGTTTGGATGTTAATTGTTTCCATGTGGAACCAAATGTTTTCACACATTTTGATGCAACAAACACTGGATTTCTTGGAGCGGGAGGCTAGGGATAAAAATTATGATTTCCACTAGGATCTTATCAATAAGGTTCTCCTGCAAATGAAACTTTCTTGCGTTAGGCAGACTCCACATTTCAAATTTTAGCCCAATGGCACGTTACAGTCAAAAGTTATGCTCTCTCAAAGCTCAGTGCCAAGAAACACTGAATTTCTGGAGTTGGAGGCTAATGATGAGAATTTCGATTTTCAGTAGAATTGATTTAATCGCGCTCTTTTGCCAACGAGACCTTACTTGTATTGAGTAGACTGCATTTGTCAATTTTCAGGTCAATCAAACGTTGGAGTGAAAAGTTAGGCCTTCTCTAACTTATTACCTAAATAGAGCCTAGAATGATTTGACTTGCCCTTTTGTGGTAAAGCAATTGCTTGAAAAGGGCTGATTCATTCATTCTCGGTTGATTTTGCACCGAATTTTGAATGAGCTTAACTTTTGACTCCAACGTTCGATTGAGCTGAAAATTGAAATACGTCGTAAAGTCAACATAGGCAAGGAAGGTCTCATTTGCATAAGAACGTAACTGATTTGAACCAAATTGAAATCATAATTCTTTTGGTTAGTCTCCTAATCCAGAGAAATTTAGTGGTTCTTGCCAGTGCAAATCCATCCGATAATGATGAATACAATACGTCCTCTTCTGGTAATTTTTTTTGCCACCGAAGGGCGAGCTTTCAAAACACAAACTTGACTTGAAAAGACATTACTCTTCAATTCGGCATTAGTTTGAACTGAAGATTGAAATCCGTAGTCTACCCCGACAGGAATAAGGTCTCATTCGCTTGATTTGTCCTTTTGGAAATCATAACTCTCATTAACCTCGTCGTCCAGATCATTTGCTGGTTCTTACTTTGCATGATTTTTTCAAATTGTGACACAATACAAGGCTGCAACTTCTAATTGTCGCCGTATCATCAACATCACAAAAACTAGTGTATCTCAGCCCCAAAACACTAAATTATTAAAATTGAAAAAACTAACATCCAAGGTTTATGGTTTAGAATAGAATTCATTCGATCTCATTGCCCTCAGCCTCCACCACAGCCTTCACGCGGACATTAAACCACGTAGTTGGAGCTTTTACCCTTGCCTCGTCTATCTTGTTACCCTTCTCATTGATGGCACTGATTTGAGAGGTCTTCATGTTGTGGGCTCTTATGTTGGTCCTTTCTTTCAACACGCCCAAGAAAGACTAATCCATTGGACCTGTGGAGCAGAAATCCCAGACGTTTCGAGGGGTAAGGTCAGCTGAAGAATACCATCAGCTGACCCAACACTGTAAAACGTCTGGGATTTCTGCTCCACAGCAAAATATGAATATTTTTCCTGAGTAATCACTAGGGCTGAATATTTTAGGTTTTACATAAAAACCTAGGTTTTAACCTAAAACGCTTTTTTGGGCAATTTTTACCTAAAAATAAGTTTCCAACCTAACATTAACTTTTTTCTCGCCTTTTTCAGGAAATTTTTACCTAAAACTAAGTTTTCAACTTAAATTAACTTTTTTTCTCATCCTAAAGTCATTTGACTTCGCCCACTTGAAAATTACATCAGTGTCTTTAAAACAACAAAACAAAGGAAGAAAGTAGAGGAGTGAGAGATGTTTTTCATCCCATCAACTTACCGAATTAGCTTTACCGGGTGGGTTTTTTTTCTCTCGTCTCGTTTTCAGTCATTTCATCTCGTTAATAAGGCGCGAATTTTCGATCTCTTTTTTAAGTCGAAAATTTTTGATTTCGTTTTTAGGTCGAAAATTTGCGAACTCGTTTTAAGGTCAAAAATTCCTGATCTCCGTTTTTAGGTCGACAATTTTCGATCTTATTTTAGGTCAAAAATTGTCGATCTCCTTTTTTTAGTTCGACAACGTTTGATCTGGGTTTTTTTTGGTCGAATTTTTTGCCACTTTCTACCATATTTTGCCGCTTAACAAATTTCACGGGCACAAACTTTTCTAAACTGCCATTTTCCCCCACTGCCAAATAAAATTTTCATTGCCTTTGTCTCTGCTCAACTGCTTTTACTCTTGCCAAGAGTAAAGTGCTGTAAAACAATAGATAAAAGGCAAAATTTGTTCTGAAAAACCACTGTAAAAGGTTTAATCTATTCAACCTAAAAAAAACCTAAAACGTAATTTTGTGCAACCTAATTATGTCATAATTTGCCCAAAAAGTTAACCTAAAATATTCAGCCCTAGTAATCACTCAAGATCACTCTACATACAATCTTTGTACCAGGGTGCTTCTTTTTCTCCTCTAACCTCTTCCTGGTCCTTTGAATGAATTAGATGTACAATCCAAGCGTGTTGGCCATCTCTCTGTTGGTTATTTTGGCCTTTGAATTCACAAGGGCCGTCAAAACGGCGCAACGTCGTTGCTCCTCATTGAATTCAACCATCTCTAGTTGGTGGTATGAGGAATTAATCGTGGATTTGCGACTACTGTATGTTTAATAACTGTTTTAAGATTCAGTCACGATCAAACGTGAATTTAAAAAGATCATTTCATCATGATTGTTTTCACGATTCTGTGCAACGACAATTAGAAGTAGCAGCCCTGTATATGTTTTGCAAGAATGGCGTTTACTCTCACATTTCTTTTCAGATCCCAAGTATTCATCTCCAAAAGATAAACGTGCTTTGGAAAACGTTCAAGCTCGGTTACTAAAGGTCAAATCCAAATGTGGTAAAATTTGTGTGACTGAACAATCAAAGACTGAGATCATCGGTAAAGGATGGTATGACATTGTCCGGAAACCCTTCACTTGTGACAATTTGTTCAAATATGACTTCTTTGACACTTACTCAGAATTTGAAAATTCTCCTGAGACGGTAAGATGTGCCATTTTTCGAAAAAATGGAACCATACCCATTAAATAGTTCTTAAATTGAAGTTAATATTGGTCTAAAGTCAAAGTTAAAATTGGTCTTAATTGTTCACGTTATGACGAAAATTTCGTCACGTCATTGTGGCGGACGCGAGCTCCGAAATAAGTAAGGGAGTCGAGAAATGGTAGTAGACTGCTTATATTTTCGACTAGTACGAAATATATATCACAGATCAGAGTACTATTACGAGCGGCGAGCATACGCTCGCCACTTCATCATTCAGATGAAATCTTCTCTCATCAATGTCATTTAGGTACGATTTTACCAAATTCGTCGTTTTGGGGAAAAACAAAGTCTTAAGGTAGAATAAATTAAAGTATCTTTTTCCAGACCATACTGTTTGTGTACATTTTGGACAAAATAGTTCTTAAATTCAAATGAAGTTACACTTTCTCTTTCCATTTTCTTACAGATTCCGTCTTCTCTTTACGAGGATTTCACCTATCAAAGAAGAATACACGTTTTTAACGCATACAGAAATGAAAAACCACTATCTTCTAGAACTATTGTTTGGGGTAAAAGCACGGTGGACAATTTGTTGAACAGAACAAGGCATGGCATTTCAATTACTCGGTATGGTCCACAAGCCTATTCCAGTTTAAAGTCTGGCATGAAGCAAGCCAAAATCCAAGGTGCCCATGTTTTGGTTATAGGCTCACGGGTAAAGTGTGGTCAGCTTAAATCTTTTAGTCAGCTGGTGATGGATTCAATCCAACAAGCGAATAGTTTTTTGATGGGTTGTCCTTTAGGGCGATGCAAAGAATGTGTACTAAATATTTTGGTGGAAAAATTTCCCCCATAAGTGGAGACAAAACAAATAGGAGGTAAAAACTCAAAGTCAATCACTTATAGGTACTCATTTTACGATTGTCATCTCAAGTATGCAAAAGTACATTATTTCAACCAACACGTTAGCTTTAAGTGAAGTCACTTAGCGTAACTGTCCTTAGATATTTGAATGCCTTTATTTCTTGACAAGGTTCAACAAACCACCCAATGAACACGAGGTTACCTTTATGGACGTCAGTCAGAGTCACTAGCATGCCACATAGACGCCGACACGACAGCTGACTCAAGTCAACCAAACCATCCCTCTACTTGCACTCACTGTCTTGACTATCAGGGTTGTTGGAGGGGTCGTCGCGAGCCAAACGTATGTACTACCGAGTTGAACTGATGTCGCAAGACAAACGTATGTACTACCGAGTTGAACTGATGTCGCAAGACAAACGTATGTACTACCGAGTTGAACTGATGTCGCAAGACAAACGTATGTACTACCGAGTTGAACTGATGTAGCAAGACAAACATATGTACTTCCGAGTTGAACTCATGTCGCGAGACAAACGTATGTACTACCGAGTTGAACTGATGTCGCGAGACAAACGTATGTACTACCGAGTTGAACTGATGTCGCGAGACAAACGTATGTACTACCGAGTTGAACTGATGGATACAAGTTCCAGATGAACGAACAACTGCAGGAAGGAGCTGTCACTCCAGAGTGATTTGAAGGCATGAACTTAATTTCATTTAGTTGTGGCTCTGGTTTTTGTATCTAGATTAGGGAGGCAACGAAATTTGTGTTCAATTTAGGGTCCATACCACCTTTGGCAGTCCTCTTTAGATTTAAGATTCTGAACTGTCTGAAGCCTTTACTTAGACTTGATATTCTCATAACCTCCAACCAGGGTGATTGAACATGCTCAAAATGGCATTGCCTATTTCTAATGTATTAACAGATCACTTGTATTTTGATTACTTCACGTCTACAACACACATTTTGGCCCAATGGCATGGCTTTACGTGCACTATTTCTGGCAAATCTGAAGTCAGCTGTCGTGTCGGCGTCTATGTAGCATGCTAGTGACTCCGACTAACGTTCATAGGTTACCTTCTCATTTTGGCTACCCTAGAAATACTAGAAGGCAGAGATTGGCATTCAAATCTATGATTGCCCGACCCGGCACGGACTGCCTGTGACGTCATTCATCATGCAGGAAGCCGAAGTTCATGATTAAAGGAACCTTTTCTTCTAAGAAACAAATCTAAACTATTTCGCTCATCTGATAGGGCAGTTTGGTAATTGAAAATCCTCAAGTCTGCTGGAAATGTGTCTAAGGTATTAACCAGATATGCAAACAGTGAATTTCAACTAGTGTGGAGTTTAAACAGGGGCCGATTAATTCACATGATCGGGTGATTGACAACAAAATCTCAGTGATGTGAAATCTCGGCTTGCGCAAGTTTTTTCACGGGAGGTGGCAGGGTAGTGTTACCTCTTAGATAATGGATGCTTTGCTCTGGTATATGAGCAAACACGAATTTGAGGTTGATTTGCAACCCTGCTCAGAAGTCTCGAAAGTCAGGGATGCCTTGCCTTTTGTCGCTTCTTAAAGAAAAAAAACCTGTTTATGAAGGCTGGTAGACAGTGGGGAATATGATTTCACTTAAGAAAATTGGCAACCCCAGCACCAGGTCAGATCACTACAAAATCAACAAAGAAGAAGTACTCTGGTTTGTTGTTGAACTTCGTTAGAATTAGCTGAATGTTCAACTGAATGCTCTTGACCAATCACCAGCGTGAATCATCGGCACCATGTGTTAGCCTACGAATGTCAATATCTATCTTAGTGTATCTAGGCTACCCTACTGTTCCTCTGCACTTTGGCCTAGCTGACCAGCACAGAAATGAGGATAAAAGGGCTGGATTCCACTAGATTTGGAATTGTTCACAACTTCTAATTAGGGCATCTTCGTCAATGCTTCGTCCTTGTTTGCTGAAATATGCCAGAAGCTGCGTGAAAAAACTTACCCATTTAAGTTGAAGATCATGGTACAAACTATACAGTAGATCAGTAAAGCCGTACATCGCTGAGTGGCGTTGTAATTGCAGGTTGTCATGACAGTTGTTATTTTGATTAAAACAAATCAAATGACTGTAAGTCGTCATGAAAGTCGTAAGCATTGTCAGGGGGCGGTATTCATTGACCGTTTTTGAGCCAAAAAACTTACTGCGACCACAGTTTTTAAAAATCTAGAGGCATAAACTCTGAATTCAAAATGACAAACCAACACACAAACTGAAAATCTGGAAGTTACTTGGTACTTGGGTTGGGCACCTTGGATTTTGGCTTGCTTCATGCCAGACTTTAAACTGGAATAGGCTTGTGGACCATACCGAGTAATTGAAATGCCATGCCTTGTTCTGTTCAACAAATTGTCCACCGTGCTTTTACCCCA
>JAAGOF010000082.1:20539-57525 GCA_010645155.1 Tigriopus japonicus
CAAGACACATGTTCAACAGTTTTAGACATTAATAAGAAATAAATGACGTCGTGTCAAAATATAGCCTCGGCCTCATACCATTTTTTCAAAAATCGGAGTTCGTGTCCACCCCTTTCAGGGGTTCCTGATTGGAGAGACACTTTGCGTGGAGCGTACTAAATTTTTGAGACCTTACTTATAAAACTTTAATAATAAAAATTACAAACATTTGAAAAGTAGCAAAAATGTACTCTGTTACAAAATACAAACAGGGTGTTTTTCTCACTTGGTCTAGAGCTCTAAAGTAAAGAGTGAAGTCATGAGATGCTTGCGGGCGCAGGCGTTCAGACCCAAGAAGCAAATTTCACTTCAATAACTATTAATTATAACCATTTTTCGACCTTTAGGAGTTGTCCAATCGTGCTAACGACTTATTTCAAGATTAGGACAGTTTGTGCGGTATAATCAGCGGGTTAACCTCTGAAATACTTGAAAAAAGGTGTTTAAAGTCTCCATTTTGTCTGGTTTTTGATATGTAAACCCGCAGATGAAACCTCACAAGCTATTTAATCTGATTATGGTCTTCATTTTTGAAAAAAGACGTCGACATGATTGGACAGTTTCTAATAATCGAAAAATGGTTATAATTAGGGCCAGATTTTTTTTATAATATAAAATATTAAAAAAAAAATTCTCCGCTTTTCCTCGATTTTTTTAATATTTTGGCTGTTTCAAGGAAAAAATAAATATTTTCTCGAATACTCTAATCAAAAAGATTATTTCGGGTAAAATTGAGGACCAATCAATGTTCAATAGAGCCTTCCCCAAATGAACCGAAAATACAAAAATCTCATCTCAAGATTAAGACATTTACAATTAAAACTTCTTTCATATACAACAAAAACTGCGCCATCTACTGAGGCAAATTGAAAATACATTTTTTTTGCCAATGGCTTCATTGGCAAGGTTCAAACTTCTGGACTAACACCCAAAATCTAAATTATATGAGCCTCAAGATTCCTTCCTAGTTTCAAATTCTACATAATTATATACATATACATATGTCTTCATCCCCTTTAATATCCACAGACTCCATGGGTTGAAGCCATGTTACTGGAGCAAGGAGCAGCACATGTGAGCACCTTGGAATACTCATCCATTAAGTGTGACCATCCGCAGATCACCACCTACACTCCTGTCAAACTAACTGAAGCTTTTCTAGACGGAACGCTGCCTGTGTTTGATGGCGTCGTGTCATATTCCAGTTTGGAGCATTCTGGTTTGGGTCGTTATGGAGACGGATTGAATCCGTTTGGTGACCTCATTGCCATGGCCCGATCTTGGTGTCTCATCAAAGACCTCGGGTTTGCAATTGTTGGTATGCCGACAGGGCCAGATCACATCACCTTTAATCTCCATCGGGTTTATGGACCCCTCATGTACTCGCATTTATTTGCCAATTGGCAACAAATCTGGACTGATACAGACATTAACCTTTATACATCTGAAGACCATCGAACATTTACCTATAGAGGAGGGGCCTTTCAGACTGTTCATGTGTTGCGTAAAAATCTAACAATGTTTAACCTTTCGGTGGCAAAATAAAATGTTCAATTGCAAATTGTTCAGGAATCGATTTCAGATCAGTTCGCAAGCTTCGAAAGGATTGTACAGTCAGTAATAAAGTGGGTCCCAAAAATGATTTGCATGTGTAATATTTTTTACGAGTATACTATAATTAAATCAGAATAGTAATCCTTAACTATGCCTTCAAGTCATTAGTAGCGTTTGAAACACAACAACTAGGGCAAGTTAACAAGGGCTTGCTAATCTAAAAGATTATGACATGCATTAACATTATCATAAGGTATTTTTCAGGAAGACCAGAGCATTACTCGTTCGTCTATGGGACCCGTGAATAAATTGGGTAATGACAGTCAAAACAGGGATAAAAGGGTAAGAGGATTAGAGGAAGGCCAAGCCCTGCCCAAAATTACCAGAAACTGGAAGTCATCACAGAAACAGTTTGTCCATTCTACACGTAAAAAAAAACTTCCTTAAACTTTTTTGACGAAAATTTGACGAAAATGGGATCTTAAGTGCCAGCGATGAACACGTAGTTAACATTCTTATTGATCATTTCGGACCAGTGTTCTCTAAAACTGTCGATAACGGTGGAGACGTTGTCAAACATGATGCCAAGCTACAAAACCCGCGCGGTGCTCGTTTTGCGAAATTCTCAATCAAGTGCTTCAAAAAATAAAGACCTTAAAACCATCAGCAAGTGTTGGACCTGACAGTATTTGCGCTTCAATAATCAAGCGCTTAGGCCTCTCAATTGCGGTCCCATTGTCCATCCTCTTCAATAGATCTCTCCAAAAGGGTGTTGTTCCACAGGAACAGCGCGAGGCTAATGTGTGCCCGATATCGAAAGGCGGAGACACTCGCCAAAGTGTTAATTATAGACCAATTTCATTGACATCCATCCCTTGCAAGCTCATGGAGAGGTTGCTCAAGGATGTCATAGTTGCTTATCTGGAGAATGCATCAATACTTGGAGAATTTCAACATGGCTTTCGAACGGGCAGATCTTGCGTTACGAACTTGATGGAGCATCTTAATTACGTAACGGATAGTTTGGAAAAAAATATTCCTGTCGATACGATTGATCTCGATCTCTCTAAGGCCTTTGATTTGGTTCCCCATCATCTTCTTGTGAAAAAGTTACGCAATGTTGGAGTTGAAGGCTACATCTTAAATTGGATTGGTGCGTGGCTCCATGAGCGAAAACAGAGGGTGGTCTTGAATGGAATCCAATCAGATTGGAGGCCAGTTACTTCATGGATTCCCCAAGGAAGTGTCCTTGGACCTATTTCATTTCTAGTGTTTGTGAATGATATTCAAGCGTCACTAATGTCACGAGTTTTGAGCTTTGCGGACGACTCAAAGGTATGTCGTGCCATAAGGAATCCCTTCGACGTGCAATTGGAAATGCAAGGGGAGGTTTGAGTGATCTCTTCAAAAATCTTATCGCGGGCGGATGAAAGAAGAGAAAAGGCTTGTTTGGCAACAGTGGGTGGCTCGTGAGAATTTGGGCAGTTTAAGGGTTTTTGCAATTTACAGACCGCCCTTGTGAATTAGATGCCATGAAAAAAGTCGAATTGCAAGTTTGAACACCTTTGGTTAGGATTTTGGAAAAAAATGCACACTGTATTTGCTCGTTCTTGCACGAGAAAATCTCAAGAAAAGGCCACTTTTTTTGGGTAAGTACAAGTGTAAGTGATGTTATAAGCACTGATTTGTATTGTAAAGCTCCAAAACCCTCAAGGTACCAAACAAAATGTCGTGTTTTGTACGTGTTTCTTTTCAATATCAAAGGTCTTTTTTAAGTGCTTGCCATTTTTTAATCAAAAGAATAATTTTGCAAATTCTAACAAAACCGAGAGTGAAAATGTCCAAAATTGCAATTCGACATTTTTTGTAGCATCTAAGCCATAAGGGCTGTGTGTAAAACGCGAAAACCCTTGCACTGACCAAAATCTTACATTGACGAACAAGCCTTTTCTTTTCTTTTATCGGCCCGCGATAAGATTTTTGAAGGGATCACTTAAACCTCCCCCTGCATGCCTCATTGTTGCAGAAAGATCTGGATCGGTTAGCTTCGTGGTCGGAGGCTAATGAAATGAAGTTCAATGCAGCAAAAGGCAAAGTTATGAGGTTTGGCGAGTCAGCTCATCCGAGCTCCTACTCGATTAGCGGGTCTCACTTGGAGAACGTTGACGAATACAAAGACCTTGGGATCAGGATTGATTCAAAGTTAAAATTTAGTGCTAATACGTCACGCCTGGTACGACAAGCCAATAGACTAATGGGGATGATTCGGCGCCATTTTTGCTTGACTGACCCAACCCTCAAAGTGAAACTGTTCAAGGCATACTTCTTTCAATTGCTTGATTACGGGTGTTCAATCTCCTCGCCGTATCTCCTGAAGGACAAACCAGCATTGGAGGGAATATAGGGCTTCGAGATTAACTCCCAACACATGCGAGGGTCCACCTAGCGTTTCTTGGCCTAAGTTGTTCGGGCGGAACCGGTCATTTGGCCAGGGTGAAAGGAGAATCTTCCTGACAGAATATTTTTGAAGCCGATCGCAATGTTGTTCAAGTTAAGACACATAAACGTTCAAATGATTAAAATGAGGCATTTCTTTATTTTAAAGAATTCTTTCACATTCTATTCTTTGATTCTAACTTCATTTTTATATTTGGATTTGCTCTACTGCCAACATAGCCTCCTTACATCTGCTTTGACAGATGAGGCCACTCATCTACCGGCCGGCAGAAATTACATTTCTTTTTCACCTGACCAATGCAACAGACACTCAGTGATTAAGAGGACGAGCATGTACGGAACTTTGTGTCAGCTTTTCAAGTGAGAGGAGGCAGTAAGAAATGTGATAGCTGAGGCAACGGATCATGCTGAGGCTATCAGGCAAGACCTCAAACAGTTTTTCCGAAACACGAATTTTTTCGACTGGCGGCAGAAAACGGAACCCTTCAGTTGCGTGAGTAATTTTACTAATGTTGCGTTAAGTTAAAAGTTGCGTCCGTTCGAATCATTAAAAAAGTAATCGAGTAAAACAGTTTGTTCGAAAAATAAATGGAATCCCAATTTATATGTAATTAATATTGATTTTCATTCTTGTACTGACTAAGTTCAATCAATCACAATCATCAATTGCGATCTAAATCATTATAAATCAATAATCGCGCCGCCCAAATTGAACGTGGCAAAAGTCAAATCAAGTATTCAATTGATAGAGAGAACCTGGAACAACAGTCTGATCCATTCAACCATAGGCATATTCACCGTTGATTATCGTTCTTGTAAGTGGTTCCCAAGAAAAAGACAACCAAAATAAAGAGGAAGGAAAAAACACAAATGACATTTATCTTACACAATTCCTGACCAACCCATTATTCAAGGGTTGTACAGCTACCAACAGTAACTCATTGGTAGATCAAATTTCATATAAACATCAATTATATAAACTATTTTAATCATTTACTCTCTTTACAAGCTGAATATTTCTAAAGATTGATCTGGAACTTATAACTCAAGACTTGACGGTTAGAATATCTGAATATTTGTGCATTTCTGGATTAGCTTTGAACAACTTTCAAATCGGGAGCTTGTTCCAGATCATTTTTCAAGATTGATTCAGAAGACCGATTCCGATATCATTCAAAACCAATTTTAATATTTCTCAAGACCAATTCCGGTATTATCCAAAACTAATTTACATGTTGTCTAAGACCAATTCCAAAATTATTCACACCCATTTTAGATATTGCCCAAGACTTCGTCAGGAAATACTTTGATAACTTTTAATTATTCTTGCGCAAGCTTTGGATGGGACTTGGAGAATCTTCAAACCCTTGGGCAGTTTTCAGATCGGTGTTTACCAACTTTCAATCTGGAACTTGTTCAAGAACCATTTGAAAGTTGGTCTTTATTGATTCAGATGTTATTCAATATTGATTCTGATATTTTGTAAAACCAATTGTGATTTCGTCCATGACCAATCCCGATAATACTGTCTAAAAGTCTAATTTATCTTTAAATCCGTCTTGGACAGTCTCTGAATTGAACTCACAAAAGTTCCACCTTAGAACAATAGCCGGATCAATCTTAGACGATTTTTGTATCGATCTTGCATGACATCCAAATCAATTTTGAACAATATTCGAATCAGTCTTGGATCATGCTACTAAATAATTTGTTTTAAGTTTAGATGGAAATTACTAAACACTTAAACATTTGTTTCTTATCAATGGAACCAATTGCAGCAGCATTTAATTTGGTACACCTAAAACATCACTTATACTATCTTTTTTAAAAGAGTGTATAAGGATATAGTATCATTTTGAACTGTTAAGACAAAACATACCAAAACTTATTCTTTTTAGAAAATAAAAAAATACATTTGCTTGGGAATTTAAGTTTTCATATACCACGAGCGTTGGGTAAATGATAGACAAGTTCATTCTCAAAATACACCAGCAGCTGATTATCATATTCTAAATCATATTCAATTCAACAGTTTCTTGAGTTAATTCTACTAGACTTAAGTTTCCAAAAGAAATAGTTTTTTAGGTATATAACTTTTCATCTAGACCTGAGTTAGTTTCATTTCAAAGTTGTTCCTCGTAGTTTTCTGGGTCAGAAAAGTTTCATATGCATAGTTTTGGGACATTTCATAAAAGATTCATACATATTTTTTCAGTACAATGGGATAACAACGAACTAATCTTTAGATCATTGGATCGGTCTTGGTCAATAATTGAATGGCCTTGGAGAATCTCTGAACCGGTCTTGAATAATAGTCAAATCGGTAAAGTCAGCATAAGATTGAAATGTCATGATCAATTATATCAATTATTCCATTACCAATTCTATATCAATTCAGATTCCATTCATGTGTCGGAAAAACTGTTTCACTCGATTACTTTTTTAATGATTTGAAGAGACTACTATTACGCAACTTTTAAACTAACGCAACATTAGTAAATTTACTCACGCAACTAAAGGGTTCCGTTTTCTGCCGCCAGTCGAAAAAATTCGTGTGTCGGAAAAAGTGTTTGAGGCAAGACCTGATGTTCGATCAAGCTGGCCGATTTCCTTGGGAGGCCGCTTAGGCCAATGTTTTGATAAAACGTGCAAACACCGTCCGACCCGGCCCGCCACCAAGGGTTCTCAACTGACTAATTCCACAGGCCGGACAAGCCAATCAGCTTCAGGCGCTTTCCCAAGGTTTCCGTCCGTTTTGAAAGCACAAGTCTTCATTTTCCTTCTTAACAAGTGTGACCAGCAAACAGTGTCCAAACCAAACCAACTTTTGTGGCTCAATCTTGGAATGATACAAGCATGTAATGAATGCATTTTCATCAAAAAGTCGAAAAAAGCTTAAATAGGTTTGATGCTTCGTTGTAGAATCTAATGTAATGTATCTTATCTTTAGTGTAAATATCATAGCGGAAAACGAAAATTTAAAACAATCACACAGAGCCTCTCTTCATTTAGAAATATTAATCACACAAGTGATTCAGGATATTGTAATATTTTCAAAAGTGTTAATAGAATGAAAAATTGTCACTAAAATGTTGTAATAACATAATGATGCATTGTTTTTCACTATAATTTAAAAGTACAAGTCTTCAGAACAAAACAGGGGCTAAACACTTTTGTAATGACCAAAGAAAGGCTAAATAGGGCTAATCAAAATTTAAAATAACTGAATAATAATTTTTGAAAGCTTAAAGCCCCTCCCGAGAAAAAAATAGCCTATTTGGTTTCTCAGAGCTAAACTTCGTCACCATGTCGCTTTTGTGTTGGTGTGGGCATTTTCCCTCCAGCCGAACCGCTGCTCTTTTGCAAGAAAGGAAAAAGAGAATGTCTACGGTGGACTGCACCGTCCCGTCTGCACCCAAGGTAGACAGTAAAGACTTGGAAATAGTTAAACCTCGGTTTTTGAAGGAATTTAGAGCATTTCTTTTGAAGAGAGATGACTTCTACAGATGTGAAAGTAACATTTGGATTTCAAAAAAGCCAACCTAAATTTAATAAAATTTGTTGTAAAACGAGCCCACTTGAATGTACTAATAGAGCAAAGCCTCGAAAGATTTTAGCCCGGAAAGAAGTGCAGGTCTACCACCAGAGGCCACCACTTTCAATTTTGGTACTGCCCATTGCGCCGATACACGAAACTCATTTCGTGCATGAGAGGCTATTCGTATCTGTCTCGCCTTCAATGCCTAGACTTGGAAAATCTCGAGACTCGGAGAAAAAAATGCGATATTGTGCTTTTTTATAAGTACATCCATAAACTTATTCCTCGAAAATAGGTCTACGCACAATATTTCACCCTAGCAAAGGACAAATCCGTGGTCGAAATTTCCCTGAGATCTAGTGCATTGAACTTGCTTTGGAAACACTTAGCTCGCCAACCGGTGAAGGCTAACTTTTTCTTTGTACGAGCCATCGACTATTGGAACAAATTGCCTGAGAGTTGTCGACTTGCAAGGACACTGGCTAAGTTCAAGTCGCAACTACCAAGATGAATTGTTACACGCTGTCTTTCTACAAATTGGCTTTTTCTTCTCTTTTTATTTTATTTTACTTTAATACATCTATTCACCAGTCATTTTAATTTTACAACCCTCGTCATTTCAATTTTTATATCCCTTACTCCTTGTACATTTTACATGTCTTGAGTGGATCGTAACAATAAGCAATACACAATAGAAGTACTTTACACATCATCAACTTACAAATATAAACATTGGAACCACCTTGTTCATTGCTACTTAATGTGCCTAATTCTAAACAGAAAACCTTCAATTCGGAGTGAAACTGAGGTGGTCCATAATGTATTTGTAAGTGCATTTAATTCTCCATTTTTGTAATCTTTCTAGCACTTCTCAAAATCTCAAATTGTTAGTTATAATTTGTTTTGCAATCGCTGCTTACTATACAATGTAAATATAGTCGGTTGGCTGAACTTTTCGTGATTGCCGAAAAGCCCCATTGATCCTAATTCCATTGAATATTGATGATTTTTACCCAATCTTGAAAATTTATCCACACAAAAGAGGCAAAACGGAGGATATGTGTTTCTAAAAAGTACTAATTTTCTTTAAAATCCTCTATTACGTGAGAAAGACAAATACTGATTAACGAAAGAAAAAAAAGGTTCCTATCATTTTTTTATTTAGAATTTTTGACCAAAGTTCTGCTGATCCTGTCGAGGAGGAACAAAAATTTGACAAGTCAGTTATAGTGATGTCGCACAAATGCTGAATCTACAAAATCCACAAGCATGTAGGTACACGAACAAGTACTAGGGGTGCAGATTTCTGGCAACTAAAACATGCCTTTTAGGCTCAAAAACTGACAAATAAACGCGTCCAAAATGGCACATAAGATGGCATATAAAACAAGAAATGGCAAATAAACTGGCAAAGAGACACAAAACTTTACCAAAATTTAGAAAAAACTGGCCACTAAATTCGGAAAATGAGCATTTTGTTTCACCAACAATAATGTGGAATACAATTGTATGAACATTTAAGCAAAATTAGTTTTTTCTTTTGAACAATCAACATATCTGTAAAACAAAACATTTTGGGCAAAAATTTGTTTTTCCTATTTTTCCCCCAATAGGCAATTTTCCCATTGATTTGCCCCAAAACTAGCAAATTTTGCATTTAATTGCCCAAAAACTGACAAATTTTGCATTTATTTGCCCAAAGTGGCAGATAAAGTTTAAAAGCTAGCAAAAAAACACATAAAAATGCTTTGGGTATAACATCTTATTTGCCTGAAATCTGCACCCCCTAGTAATTACACTTTTGCTATTATTATTTTCAACCCTACTCTTGGAAAATTTTCGATGACATATTACGTATTATATTTCAAATGAGATCAACACTGCTAGCTAGCAGAAAATGACCAATTTAGCAGTTTGGGAGCGATTTTTTGCGTTAATTTGAAACATAAAAAGTTAGAGGGAATGAGGCGGCAAATTTGTCACAGAAGGTTTGCAAGAAATCCAAACTTTGCAAGCAAATGACATTCAAATGCTATAATTATAATAAATAATGTTTATCAAAATTTTTGTTGAAGCAACTGCAGTAATTGAATCAAATTGTAGAAATTTAAATGTCACACGAAAAAGCAAAATCGGAACCTTTTCTCTTGGAACAAAAAAAGAAATTGGCCAAAGTGTCAGTGCTTCCTCAAACGGCCAATATTTTCTCCATCTTGTCGGAAGAGATAAAACTAGGAACAGGAACTTTAGACGAATATAACTGTCAAATTAAACGAAAAAAGACTAATAGAATTATGAAATTAAACTAAACAAGACACAAAAAAATTAACCGATTAAACTGTAAAAGACGAATAATAGTTCCCATGAAACGAAACTAACTGAAAAAATACTAACAAGACGTAAAAAATCGAATCAATTTCCCAAAAAGGCGAATAAAACTGACATGTAAGAAAGAATATAAATGAAATGTTCTCAAGACGAAAAGGACGTCAGAAGCTTTAAAACTGCTCCCACAAAATAGACGAAAGATATGTCTTTATTGACGGGGAAAATCTGTCTGCTTGAGCAAAAACGGCGAAACCTAGAAAATTTCAAATAGGAAGTTCTAAATGGGCAAGAATTTGTCAGCAGTATATATGTCAAATAAAAACCAAGAGTTCAAAAATGCCTAATTTTAAGGAACGTTTTCAGTAGAACTATACTTAAAAGCAGATTTGCAAATAGCTAGAAAATTTTATCAATCCTGTAGAATTTTTTTTTCTGTGTCTGTCGAGCAACTCTGTACATGTACAAGTTCATTTGTAAGTGAGGATTGTATTTGTTTGCGCAAAACCGCAACTAACAATCAAATTATGACATAGGCCCAAGCTTTGGCATTAAACTTTCTTTGAAGTTTTATTTCCTCGGAAAATTGAAAAAAAAAAAACGCTTTCAGAGCTTGAAATCGAAGGAAATCCAAATTTTTGGGCAATTAGACGAGAAAAGACTAATAAAATTGCCCAATTACACGAAAAAAGACGAATAAAATCCTTGTCCCTAGACACTGGCACACGAAAAAAGGAGCATACCAAAATTGGTTTTGGCCCATAAAAAAATTGTTTGCACGCAAAATGATGAAAAGGACGCAAACTGCAAGCACGCCAATAACAGGCAGAGTCAATCACAGTTAGATGGCAGCACACCCTTCGAACTCATAGGGTGCGTTGCCATCTAACGTTAGGTAATGAAACCAATTCGCATAACGCAATCTTTCTGAGCTGATTTTTAAGTGTGCACATAATTGAAACCATGGAATTTGCCAAAACGATATTGGAGAGCATTTCCATTCGACTGGATTTTTAGATATCCAATTCGTCATTAGTTAGAGCCAGGATTTTTAGGTGAAGAAAATACCCAAAAAAAAGTAAAAAAAAGGTTCTTATTGTGCGCCTTTTACAATAGAAGCACTTACATTGGTGAACGTATTGGAATGTTGAAGTATACCGAGGTCACCCTGAGAATCCCGATTCACCTGACACGCTTTTTATCCTTATTTGAGACTGTTTGAATTTCTATCGGAATATATAATGTGAAGTATCATTGCCGTTGATTACCTTAGTAGCCTCACACTGCATGGCGCAGTCGGCTACCATACCACGCCCACACCACATTCTTACCAAGTTGTGCTATTTGAACCATCATTTTCAACATGGACAGTTTACGAGCTTGTCATTTGAGGCGCCAAATTTGATTGACTCACAAAACCTCCAATGCGCTGTTTTTTTTGCGCAGTGCCAGAAGCCAATTCTTTAAAAAATGAAGAAGTTAGTTAAATGCACTACCAACCTTTTTTTTTGGAAGGCCAATGGAAAAAAATAATTGTAAATTTTACTCCTTTCTACATTTTTCAAAGAACTGCCTCTAGCCTCTTGAAATTAAATGTGAATTTAAATCAATGCCCTTCCTTAGTGATAGTATAAATATGACCATTTTTCACTAAGTTAGAAATCACTTTCTCTAAACCAGGTGGTAAATGTTGTAAATCTCGGCATTCATTAACCTTTTGTCCCGAAAAGTGTCAAAAAAATTATTTTTTGCTAAAAAGGGCAAAAAATTATTTTTCCATCAAAAGCAGTAAAAAAGGTGAAAAATTATTTTCTAATTTTTCACCTAAAAATCTTGGCTCTAGTCATTACTAATCAACTTGAAATGAGTGAAAAACTTGTCCACTTTTGAGATAAGATTTGCTTTAAAGTCAAAACTTTATCTCATGGTTCTCAAATGGTCAAAAAATAGTGTTAAAGTTTTGTTTGATTCGGTCTGAGTAGTATTTTTCCATGATTAATCAAGTTATGTTAGGTCCTCTCGACATGAAAAGGTTTGAATGTCGGAAATGGTTTGAGACTTGTTGGCCACGTCTTATTTTTCAACAGCATTGGCTTAAATTTGTATGTGTGTAGTAATTTCCCCAAAGGGCTATATTTAGTTTTATGCACCTGCAAAGGAAGGGAGTAATGGCCAAAATCCGGCGGAGGGAGTTTCATTTTATTGGCGACCCGAGGGCGTCAGCCCGAGAGGCGTCAATTAAAATGAAACGAGTGATGTCGGATCTTGACCATTCCTCCCTTCATTTGTGGGTGCATATGGTATTTTGTTGACCAACTTATCCTTTTTGGGACTTCCGTGGATGTTTGACCTTTAAAACTGGCATGATGATGTCAGATTTTGGCAACGCTGAAACGTTTGTTTACGAAGATTTGTTAGAAATATAGGGCTCATACTCCGTTCAGCTCAAGTACATCAGTTGGTGTGTTGGCTACTCAGTACCATGGTATAAAAGCTTACCACCACTTCTTCAGTGGATCATTTCCCGTCAATGAGACGGGGGCTTCAGACGTGCAAGTAATTGTGCGTCTGAGATGTATTTGTAAAGGCATGATGCATTCATAGGGCAATAAAGTGATTGGTAGGGTAATAAAATGAGTTGTAGGGTAATGAAGTAAGTTGTAGGTGAATAATATTTTGGACCTGACCTCTTTGGGCTTGGAGGAAGTCTCATAAAAGGAGAAGGCGGTCAATAAATAGTATTTACGAACCGGCATCACTTACTGAAAGTGTTAATAGTTCTGCCTCCAACATTGCCAAGTACTGATGTGTTTCGAGTTGGATTTTTGGCACTTTTGCCATTTTGTTTTTTAGGGTCAAAAATCTGACCACAACTAAACTTTTTAACAGGCATTAGACCTTATCTACCATAAAATATGGCAGCACTGCCAACTCGAAATCCATTTTCACAACTATGGATGGAACTCGATATCGAACTAGTTCGAGTGTTGCCAAATTGGTCCCTGTTAAGGTCTTTTCACAAAGTTCAAAACAACTTACCCTTTATAACAGCGATAAACTTCCGAGTCAAAACTGGCAGCACTCCTGGTTCGAAACACAACAGTGACCAAGACCCCGGCAAAATATTTGCTTTTGCTGTGGAGCAGAAATCCCAGACGTTTCACGGTGTAATGTCAGCTCATGGCTGACAAGCGTAACGTCAGCTGACCCTACTCCTTGAAACGTCTGGAATTTCCGCTCCACAGGAAAAAAAAAAATATTTTGCCGGTGCCTACGTGAGTGACATCACTATTGCCAATTAGGAGCTCAACAAAACATGGAAGGTCACGAGAAAGCTAGACGAGGCCTTTGCCTAGTTTGTTTGGATAAAAGTTACATCCCCGTGCCAGGGTCAAAATTTGAGCCAATAATTGAAGATTTCTCGTTGAACACTATTCATCAGAGGATTACAGATTACCGAGTGGGCTCTGCTCGTGTCGTGCGAAGAAACTACTGATGGAGTCAGGGTGGCCAACTTTTTTTGAAGCGACGATGCTAGCTAAAGTCAAATCAATGCTAGAAAAATTCTAGTTGGGAAATGGAAAATGCTAGAAAAATGCTACTTTTACAAATATGAAAAAGGGATAACAGCGGCTATAATGCCCATTAGTGAATATTTGAATCTATGGGTCGCATGTTAACGCATATTAGATTTATTTTAGAGTATAGCAACTCAAGTCAGATCAACGTTCCTGAAGTATATACTCGCGACAGCTGCTGTGTTTGAAACGCAGCAACTGAGCTGAGTTTACACTCAACAAACGTTAATCTGACTTGATTTTGCTATACTCTAAAATAAATCTAATATGCGTTAACATGCGACCCTATATTTTGACTTTAATTTTGCTGAAATAGACGCAAACCATATTTTTCTACTACTTGCCCCAACTACGTAAAAACTTTGCTTTCCAAAATTCCAAATGCACTGTTTGTGAAATAAATAAATAAATAAATGACAGAAAACAAAAATTGGAAAGCCACGCAGCACCAATTTTTGATGACAATTGTAAAAAGTGATCTCTTAAATAATTTAAGGTTTGTAAGAAATCAAACGTTATATTTTAAACGACATTCCGTCAAATTTACTAGGAAACTAGATTTACTAGAAATTGAAACTAGTTTTGGACCAAAAGCGCTTTTTGTTTCAGTTTCACTTACACCTACCAAAACCAAAAGCAGACCTGCATTTAAAGACTGAAATTTCACACCAACGTTGAATATTTCTTGGTTCAGAAACCTTTTTACTTATTTTCCCATTTTTTTAAATTTGCAATCACTCAACATCAAACATATGAACAATTTAAATGTCAAAGTGAATTCTGCTTGTTAAGAAGTTTGTGGTCAGCTACTTTTGATTTCAAAAATCCTTCTTTTAGCAAAAACGGTTTTGTTCAGAAACCCGTTTAAATCCAGTTTTACTGAAATACTGACTTATCCATTCTAAGTTTAAAAAGCTGTTTTTCTATATTTAGTATTTTATTTCCATCACCAATTCAATCTTTTTTGAGACAAGTACTGCGTTGTGACCTTTCTCAAGTTGTTGGTAAACAAAGCCTGTAAATAGAAATTTGGTTACCTATATTGTTGGATCAACTTAAAAAAATTAAAATTGGAAGAATTGCGATCATTACTTTCAAGTTAGGGAACGTAGGAAAATTTGGCTGACAAAATCAGCTGTCTTTGAAACCCAAAATTAATGTGTTTCCAAGAAGTGCTAGAAAAATGCTAAAATGCTATGCAAAAAATTTCGATTCTAGAGCCTTTCAAATAATGCTAGAAAGATGCTAAAAAATCAATCAATGCTAATCAAAATTCTGCGATGCTTTTGCCCTTGAAAAAATGCCAATTTTCAGAAATTAGCATCAAAAACTGCTAGTTGGCCACACTGGATGGAGTTCAATCTGATTTCAATCTGTTCAATCATTTTTTGCGCGCGCTACGTCAGTGTGATTGCCAATTCACGCAAAACAGTACACTTGTCATTTCTGTGAAAAATGCGTTCGTTCAAAGAGAAAATCCAAAAAAATGACCGTTTTTTGAAGACTTCAGACCAGGGGTGCCATCAAGATCAAGCAAAGTTTCTCTCACTTCTTTTGCATTAGATCGATGGCATTGATGGGAGCCCTAAAAGATTGAACAGATTGAAATGAGATTGAATCCCATCACTAGAAGAAACACGTTCATATGCCAAATTCAATTTCAATCCAGCAATGCCCGATTTACCGGATTATTCTCCAATGATTTTTTTTCGACCAATACGAGGACCTAAAAAGTGCACGTGTTTTTTATGCCAAACACACCAACTTGTAGGACTTCGAAGTTCAAAATTCAAGTTGAAGAAAAAGCGGCCTGGAAGACCAACATCCACCCCTGAGGCCCCCGCCAATCAAGCCAAAGAAGCCAAGCTGATCTCGAAAATGTTGTGTTTGAAATGCTTTACTCAAATGAACACAGATGGTCGTCATCCTTGTGACCAAAATAGCCTCATACGTAATATCAAGACAATCATCCCTGCAAACACTTTGGAGGTCCTTACATCCGACATTCTGAAAGATAAATCCGCAAATTCTCAGGTTGAAGAGATAAAACTAACAACAAAAGGAAAACCGTTATGGATAATGTTAATGTCAATTATGTCAAGTAATGTAATGTCAAGTTATGTAATGTCGTTATGGTCAAGGATAAATTATTGAAGAACATACTGGAACATTGCAAAAAGGAGATATCCATTGAGATTGTAATGAGGGCCAAGACCGAAACGGCGACAAGTGACACGAAGATGAGATCAATTATAAAAATATTTCGTGGAGATGTTAACGTGGAGCCGGGAATATGTGATGCACTCGCCGCAGCCAACGAGAAATTTGCTTACCTGTTCCAAGTGGCTGAGATTCCCGTTTCCGAGGGAATGTTGGTTCCACTAGTGAATTGCAATGACCCCACTGGATTTTTTTTCCTCCATCATGCAACATCGAGGGGCTAAAAATGAAGACGTGATGCTCAGACTTTCAATTGATGAGGGTGGAGGCTTTCTAAAGGTAGATGTGCAAGTGCAACTAATTAATTTAATTTTCTCTCTTAAACATTGTAAATGTATTATATAAGCTGAAATCATTATATTTTTATATAAATAAAGACACACAATCAAACCTTGAGCCTCTGAAAAAGTAACACCTGATATTTACCCAACCCATAATTTCAAGATGCTTACTTTTTCAATGGATTCCAAAAAATCTAATCAATATACAATTTGGCCAGGCAAATCATAGCTTTTTAAGATATTATGGTGACCATAAATTGAATTTTTGGTCTTTTTGGTCACTTCAGATTGAAAGAGCAGACAAAAATACACAATGCACAACTGTTGTTTTGTAACAATTCCGATTAGATAAATGGCTAAATTACTTAGTCTACTTAGTTTAACGCCCAAATAGGCATCAGGAGATTCCTCAAGCTTGTCCCTTGCTCTATGGGCCTGGTTTTTAAGGTCAAGAAGCTCAAGCACCCTGGAAAGAAACTAAAATCAGCCCAAAATCGCCACTCGAAATCGCAAATAACGAATTTGTTCGTTCGAATTTGGTTGTTTCATGAATTTCCATGGCACGCCTTAAGTGGTTTTAGGACTTGCATCTTGCATCATTTGGATTTGTCAATGCAGTTTCAATTGCTTCTCTTTTGACCATTTGAGAGCCATGAGATAAAGTTTTGACTTTAAAACAAATCTTATCTCAAAAGTGGACAAGTTTTTCACTCATTTCAAGTTGATTAGTAATGACGAATTGGATGTCTAAAATTTCTTTCAAAATCTAAAACAGTTCAGGGTATCGCAATTGATCCCATTGAATTAAGAATACAGTCCCTGCATGAAGCAGGTGACAAAAAATATAAATCAACGCTCATCACGAGTTCATTTGATTTTTAGTCCACGCCTTTGAAAATAAAGATTTTGCCAAAACAAAAAGGGAGAGCTGTATGCAAACTAGTGTGGAACCCAAGAGATAATTGGGATCAATTCCAAGTCAAGTCCAAGCTTCTCCAGCGTTAAAATATATTTGACATAAAACTATTCGGATTTTAAAGATTAAGACGGGAATTAGACATGCACAAGGTTGCTCCAAGTGAGCGTTTTAAATCATTCCGCGGGCGGCAAAACAAGGCCGTTGGCTGTGCTGAGTTGCTCAGCCCATTTTGGCGAATCCAAGTTTTTCCCATTTTGACGAGCATTTGATGATTCTAAGTCCTTGGAAACGATCGGTATTTCACTTAAGGATACCTTGGCTGGAATTGGGTCAATAATATGCAAAAAATAATATTAGGGTGATTGATTTAAAAGCAAGTAAGCAGGCCTTGTGCTATTGCAAAAATAGGACTTAACATTGATCCAAACACTAATATTAAGATGCGGATTTATTCAGTGGGTTCCAAAGAATCATTTCAATATTTCAAAATACTTAACATATAGAGAAATGTAATATTTTTTAACGCTTCTTTCTGTTAAGATCTAATCTTTTCTGTATCATTTTCAAGCAAACAAATTGGGCATATTTTCAACCAAGTGAAAGCAGAGGGATCAAAACGTAAAATTAAGATCGTTTCCAGGGACCTAGAATCATCAAATGCACGTTAAAATGGGAAAAACTTGGATTCGCCAAAATGGGCTGAGCAGCTCAGCACAGCCAACGGCCCTGTTTTGCCGCCCGCGGAATGATTTAAAACGCTCACTTGAAGCAACCTTATACATGTCCTATTTACTTGTGCCTATATTCCTCCTCTCCACCACTTTAAAAATAATCATTGTTAGCCCACTGGTTTTGGTGTTTGGCTTGAAGCCACATTTTAATGGTCTTTACCAGATTGTCCATGTTATGTTTTAGTCCCCGGATACCAGAAGGACGTCAGATAAACCCATTTTTGCAGTATATACACGAAGCTTGATGATTATTAAAGCAAGAATCTCAAGTTTCTATGCACTCAAAATTCGGATATTTCTATTTTTTTCATATTTTTGAACAACCTTGAAATTCACCTGGGATAAATCTTTCGCCAAAATCTTTGTTTTCAATAGTGTTGGAGAGCGGGCTTTTTCCAATTTAAAGTTGGGCATGACAAAGGCTAAATCAAGGGTGTGTACTCTCGGTCTCTTAGGTAACTTTGAATTTTTGTTCTCAATTTGAAGTTCTTTATCGGGAGAGATAGGAAGCAATTGTAATAAGACCAATTGAAGTGTAGCTGATTTTCAAAAATTTCAAATTTAGCGCCCCCATTTTGGTACTGCTGTCGTGACCGTGGGAGACAAGAGGAGCGGGGACAAACAAACAATGTTACCATTGACCAGCAAAATAAAAAATGGATTTTAACAGAATCGAAAATTATTGTAGCTTGGTTTTCATAATCAAAGGCAGTACTTGGATAATTGAATGCGCAAAAGTTATTTCCTCGTTTTGAAATGTCTTTTTTCCTACTATTGAGATGGCATATAGCAAAAAATATTCTTGCTAGTGCAGTAGTGGGTCACGGATTGTTTTTCCCCACTTTTTTCCTCCATGGTCTAGTGTCAGCATTCTGTTTTTGGTGGGAAATTTGAGCCACTTCATTTGCCTTCTGTTCTGGCCCAACCGATTGATGAAGGTTAGTTGGGGCCTTCCAAAACCTTCGGCGAGTTTGGCTGAACATATCCCCTCTGGAACTCTACTTGTGAGAAGAACAATTAAAAGTTTCCATTTTCCGTCCAATCCTTCCCGTATTTTTGGTTTAGAGCAAGGGTGTACCTTGGCCTGCGAGCTGATTTCGCGTGGCCCGCGAGAGGATCTGTCATTTTCAATAGACTCTGGTCTGCAGTTGCGATAGGTACATTGTATAATTTCATACTAGAAATTATTTGCCGTTTTGGATGGTGTGGCCTGCAAGCGCCAACGGTCTGGCCAATTTGGCCCATTGCTAAATAAGTATGCACACCCCTGGTTTAGAGTGAAAAGCTCATTTTTGTCAAGGGGAGTTTCAACGTTTGATCCAAAAAGGGTCTGAGCTGCGTTACAAATCCACCAAAGATTGAGCTTTAGAGTAACAGCCTGTGGCTTCTTCGGATGGACCTTGAAATGAAAAACAAACTGAGATTCGTTACAATCGATCAAGCAAGTCAGGCCAACCAATGGCCATGTTTGATCGTTGGCGATATGATTTGAAACGCTCATTGCGGTGACATGCAAAGGGGTGATTACCCCTTTGCATGTCTCAATGAACATCTGAGTCTGAGTCAAAAGTCAAGGTGGACTTGATCATTTCCACATTGTCAAAACTTCTTCCTTTTTTCCATGGAAAACTTTATTACACCTACATCACGGTTTTAAAAAAGTCATATAAAATTTTCTATGGAAATTTCCAAACACTATGAGAAATGATTCAGACTTTTTTTATCTATTCAGTGCACTTTCGGAGCAGATTTAGATATCTTTTGAATCATGTCATCCGGCAGGAATATAATTTGGGAAGTGAAGTAAGTGCAAATAGGACCATTGTAGGCTGTTTTGCATTGACGTCTTATTTGCACAATGCACATGTAAGAACCCTCAGGTGTTCAATTGACAACAAAATCCTTTTCAATGTGTGAAAAAGAATCCAAAAACTTATTTAAGTGTATCAATTCAAGAACGTTTTGATTGTATCGGTTGTAATACAAGAGCAATTTCGTTGAGCCTTGGATGATAAAGTAGTGATAAAATTTTGAAGTATTTACAATCAACTTATTGCAATAGCGAAAGTAGGTCTTTCTTGGCTGCCGTTTGCTCTTGACCCTTACAGCAATGTGTCATTGTCCCATGGTAGCCAAATCACCAAATAAAATGTCTTTTTAGAAAATGCACTTAATGGGCAATCAACTCTTTATTGAGAAAACACGATTTTCAGCAGAGTTTTTTACATCATATAGCGAGGTTCTCTGAAAAGAGAGACAAAGAAATTCAATAGCAACAAACTGTATCTCGCATATTGAGATGTTTCCGTAGAGTTTATAAAATGCAGTTACAATAGAGTACTCACGTGATACACTAAACTCCAGTTCTAAAGAGACAGGAATGCCTCAACAATAAGGTCAGTGGGAGTGATGACTCACTGTAGGCCCCAGAAATTAATTTTATTTTGCTGTGGAGTTGAAATCCCACACGTTTCGAGGAGGAAGGCCAGCTGAAGCATCTTTGGCTGAAGATAAACATCAGCTGACCCTACGTTGTAAAATGTCTGTAATTTCCGCTCCACAGCAAAATAGAATTATTTCCCGGGGCTTGATGAGTTTCGAGTTAGGAATGTTGCCATTTTTGACCCAAAGTTTAATTGCTTTTCGAACAAAGACCTAAACAAGGTTGAATATGGCAACACTCAAACCAAAATTGAGTGCGAGTTCGATCATAGTTATTGCTGTTGGACTTCGAGTTGGCAGTGCTGCCATGTTTTACTGGGACATTCGATCTCTTGCCTTCTGAGAAGTCGAGTTGTGGTAAGCTTTTTGACCCCTAAAGGACCAAAATAGCAGAACTATGCCAAAAATCCAACTCCAAACACATCAGTAGTCATTGCAAACTTGCTCATTTTATCAATCCGGCAGCAACGGTGCCAAGTGACTTGATTTAACGTGAATAGTTCTTGTTTGAGCAAAGCACTTGAATATGCAACTTTTCCATGGCCAGTGACTCCCTGAAATCGCTAACAGGTTTGAAATCACGTAAATAAATGTTTCCAACTTCAAATCCCATCACCCACAAGGTGCAAGCTTGGCTAATCCCGAAAACTCCATAGTGTCATTTTTCGTAGATCTCTAGACTACCATGTATTAGCTTAAGACATGAGAATTCGGAAAATGAAATGTTCGTCGTTGCTTATGTACAATATCAGAAGAAAAATTCAGGCTCAAATTTTATGGATTTGTTGTCAATTTGTTCATGTTAAATTCCTTCATATGTTGACACACCAAACTCTCTCTTGTCAAAACTAATGGTGAAAAAAAATCTGTCAAATAAACTAAGCTAAGTCCCAAATCTGGGAAATGAAAACACTTGAAATGGCTTAAGTGTTTTATTTTGTAAAGACAAAGATGCTAAGGAATCTTATTGTGCAAATGACTTTAGGATAAGAAAAAAAGTTAATATTAGGTTGAAACTTTGTTTTAGGTAAAAATTACCCAAAAAAGGCATTTTAGGTTAAAACTTAGGTTTCTAGGGTAAAACCTAATAATAAGTTTCCCTTCACAATGACAACTCGTCAAGGAAAATTTCGCACATTAATTATTTGTTAAATTCTTTATGAAATAAGTCTAACACAAACGTAATTCCAATCCAAGTTTTCACGTGTTTTTTCATAAAATAAATGTTATTCACGCAACCTTAGAATCTCGGAATCAGCTGATGAATCGAAGGTGTTGCGAAACCAGCTTAGAGTAGCGAAATTGCTCTTTCAACTGCTTTGGTTAAATAAGAGCAATGCATGATGGATTTAGGCACTTGGCGCCCTTGCTGCCTGACTGATGAAGTGTGTTCAAAGCCAATCTCCACTGGCTGAACTGGAGTGACATTTCTCTGTTAGACCTCTAGTAAAAACGTGTCTTGGTTCTAGTGCAGAGTCTTTTACCTTAATTTATGATCACTCAGCATTACTACGCTTTTTGAACACCATAATATCGTACCTAAACTCCAAAATACTCGAAATAGGAAGAGAAATCTACTTTGATACATAAGTTGCAATTTTGGCAACATGTTGAAGTCAGTAATAGTTATGAAATGAAGAGACTTTGTCCTTGTTCTGTCTCCACCTGTACTGTCGATTTTTTAGTTTAAGTTATAATAATAATAATCTTTATTGCGAGAACTTGCCCCATTGGATTGTTACAAAGTACGTTTTTACAAATATGACCATTTAGTCGAGGGCCCATCCTGGGTTTTGTTGCGGGTGCCATTCGAGGCATCAATCCATTAGAACTGGAGTTGGGCGGGGGAAGACCTGGGATCGAACCCATGAACCCGAGAGCAACTCGGACGCGCGTTAATCAACTGCGCTACAGCCATCTTCCCTATAAGTTAAAATCCCCTATCCGGGAATGAACATTTTTGGTTTTTAATGTCCACATGTAATAACTAAAGCAGAGGTCGGCAACAGATGGGCCTGCACCCACGTGAGGGCCCAAAGGTGTTCGTTGATGGGCCTAAGAGTAGCGGGAAGAGTTCAAAATAGTGGGCCACCAAGCGACACATACAGTAGTACTGTGCTCGTGCGCCCAAAGCTAATTGATCGGTAATTTGTGGGTCCCTAAACTTACCAACGTCTGTTTGATGGGCCCCTAACAACACGAAATCAAAGTTGGTGGCCCCGGCAGAACCCTGAACTAGAGCGAGGATAAAGACGTTTCTACTGTAAATTTTTAGAAAAAAAATCTTTGGTCGTTTTGGCCCTAAAATCTTCTTGGGGGATTTTGCAACTTATTTCAACGTACTTTCACACTTAGCAGAAATTTTAAGCAGAATTTTTTTTCGCGTATTTCCTACCCAAAAAAATACGTTTTATTTGAATCCGACCTTAAAGAAAGTCTTGGCCATTTTAGCTAAACACTTCAATTGGTCATATTTCTACCTAACAATTTCTTTTTGACTTTTTCCAACTTTTTTTCGCCCTCTAGTAATAACTCATGTCAAACATATTGCGAGGCCATTTTGATTTTACAAAAGGAATTCACATGTGTACATTTCCATTTGCATACTGTAACCTATTTATTACGTTTTTTCTAAATATTAGTGTCATACTGACTTTGGAAAATCTGCTGAATCATATAAGACATATGTTTATCTTCAATTGTCCAAGCATCTGTTCAATTCTATTGATCGAATAGTTTCATGTTTTCAACTTAGTTCGTTTTGGAACCTTAGAAAAACATGCAGAAAACATTCATTGGTTTGGTGATCTTTTTACTTTTACTGATCTTCTTCTTTCAAAATCAGACATCAATACGAAAAGGTAAAAGCTCTAACAAGTAGGATTGGTAGACCAATATTTGAATTCGAAGATTTTCGAAGATCTCGTCCCCATCATTATCATAACAATTGAGATTTTTCGATTTCTATTTGCTTCACGCAAATTATTTTGCTAACACTTCGGAGAACCTTTACACAGGAATGCCTCAAAGAATATCAGCTTGAATTAAGCTCAAGGGTAGTTACATTGGTAAATAAAATTGTTTTATAGTGTCCCTCCTAATAGCATTAGCTTATATTTCTGGTGAAACTAATTTTTTGGGACGTATTGTACAATGCTAGCCGGAAAATTGAAGCCGCCATCAACAAATAGTTGAGAACAAACCTCTCGATCTAACTCCTTTCCCTTAATTGGAGAGCTGTTAGAAATGAAGAAGAGCTACAAGAAGGTGGCCGACACATTTCCTGACAAAAAAACATATCCCCATGTGGAAAAATGGGATTATTAGAGCGTACTCTATCACAACGAACTAGCCTAAAACCAGCTGTTGCTTCTTCTTCATTTAAAACTCCTGGACGAGCCAAGTCTCTGTAATTGAAATGAAGGAGACCTCTCTATCAATGGCTGGCTCCTCCAGTACTCTGACCTTGTGCTGTCTTTTTTTGGACATAAGACAATGCACGTTCAAATAAAGCCCTTTTATGGGCTTAAGGTCTTCTGATGCAAGTCTTTTATTTTTTCATGTACGTATTTTGGCTCTTGGACCATCCTTTCTAACCTTAAAAAATCAAGCATACTTTTAGAATTCTGACCAAAAGGAAAGGATTTGGGGTTTAGTTTGCTTATTGTGCTTCCTTTCTGGAAATTTCCATTTTGCACAAAGCAAATCCAAACTAGGAAACTCAATAGCGGGGAAAATGTTACTGGAAAAAGTTGGTGTGAAAAATGTAACAGGGGCAGCAGAAGATGAAAATAATGCGAGTCTGTTCCAACTATTTATGCCCAACAAAAGCCAAAAGCAACCCAACTAGGCTAAGAACGACTTCGTTATGTAACAAAAACAAACAAATAAGAGCTGACACCGGAAACCCAAATATTGGATCTACAAAATACAGTGCCATTCTCCAATTTTGGGACCCCCACTCAAAATGAAAATTTCCAGAAAGGAAACACAAGCAAACTTAACCCTCATTTTGGGTTGTAAAAAAAATAAACTTGACTAATGCAAATAACAATAGACATCTCACAGAACATTTCACGGGACAACTATAAAAAACCTGAAAAAAACTTAAGAGCTAAGAAGAAACTTGAAAGAATATACACAAACAACATTACTCATAGAAAATGAAAAATAGCCATAAACAGGCCAAAATATGTTTTCACCCAAAAATGATGAAATATTTTTTCCCAAAATATATATTATGGGGAAAATATTCTTTGTGTTTTCAAATAAAATCCCACCCACTGAGCATCACAAACCTGTGAGCTTTTCGTGAATCAATTTACACGCCGAAAAATATTGGAGGGACGGCGAAAAGTCTGCGAAATTTCTATTCCCAGAAATTCTAACGTAGTTGAAAATGAAATTGGGCTTTGTAATTGCAAAATGTCAATTACATGGACTCAAATGTAGAGTTGGTAGATCAAATTTCATATAAACGGTAATTTTATAAAACATATTAATCATTAACTCTTTTAACAGGGAATCCCATTCCTTGTAGCGGTTTTTAAAAAATCCGCCCCCCCCCCAGAAAAAATGTTGTTACTTACAATTACAATGTCTTTGATCTCAAATGTCATTAATTACAATTACTTGGAAATGTATTTGTAATTACGTAATTAAAATTTCAATTACATCACACGTCGGTCACTTATATACCTTTTGAATCTCAATTTATTGAAAATATGTTGATCAGCTGCCGATTTATTTTAGTTTAAATGGCCCATTAAATTACCCTTAAAAGCAAAAAAAACGCTCTGTGAGTCTACCTACTTATGCAATCAAAAAACTATTAAAGGTCCAATCAGCAACATCCGACTTTAATTTGTCCAAACCTGTTGCTTGACCGTTGTTATCCTCAAATACATGGGTATCTTGCAAAGTGCAAGCTGTTCAACCCTTTCCAACCTAAAAAAAATCATGAGCACACTTTGCTTCCTTTTGAATTTTTCGAAAAATATTTCTTTTGCATGTAGTGGACTCTGACTCCTCATCTTTAAGTGAACAGCGCATTTTCCAGTCCCTTAAAGATCGTATCGAAAAGGTCAAGTCCAAGTGCGGCCAAATTTGTGTGACTGAACAATCCAAGACTGAAATCATTGGCAAAGGCTGGTATGACATTGTCCGGAAACCCTTCACTTGTGAAAACATGTTCAAATACGACTTCTTCGACAGCTCTTCAATTTTTAAAAAATCTCCTGAGACGGTAAGCAAAAACTCTTTTCAATCCTCTATACTTTGTGTTCCTGCTCCAGACAAATCCAGAACCACAGCATTATGTGGACGACGAGAATATCAACGAAAATACTGATTTTCAGTGGGGAAAACAACCTTTGTATACAAAATTAAGCCTTGTTTTGTTGATTAGAACAGTAATTGCTAGGGCGCGGATTTGAACTTGAAGATTTATCAATTAATTTTTGAAATTTGTTACGCAAAATTCAAGTTTTTTGGCTTTTGAGGAAAATATGTTTTCACATCTTCATTGAAAAAAAGACTTTACTCAATTTTGGGTCAAAAATTGGCAAGACTAAATTATTTTGGGCGTCAATGGAATTTCTAAATTGCTTCAACAGATGAAGAAATTGACTCTTCCCCCCTTCTTAGGTATTGATTTGAAATTTTATTTCTATGCTATAGCAAGGTCCTTTTTGCTAAGCGAACTATATTTCTTTTTTAAAAAATTGATTTGTTACATGCTCTGTCACTTCACAATCTAGGATCAAATACAACAAGTTGGTAGTTGTAACCCTCATCTATGCTTTTTAAGAAGTACTATTGACTAAAAATAAACTAATTAAGAAAAAAATTAACTCTTGGAAACAATTTTCATGGCATAAACAAATCTTAAAAAAATAAAACACAAAGAAAGTCAGGGATTGGTTTAGAATTGAGCCCGCTAAACAAATGACAACAAGGCAGCAATTTTGCGGACAAATGAAATGAAAATGACCCCATAAGCCATTTAGGCCAATTCAAATTAGATTTTTTGGAACGCTATCGGTGTTTGGTCCTTTCATTCTTACATTTTTCACTTGAGCTTGCGGTTTGAATCTGCTTGGTTTTTGGCTTGAGTGTGTATTTCCTTGGCCGTCTGATCGCTGGCTTTATACAGGAACTTGGGCTGACGATATTCTCGAAAATTTCAATTCTCGAGAATTTCAGAAAAAGTGAAAATAGGGAAAAATATGTACATTCAAAGCTTCCAAAGAACTTGAAATTGGTTTTTTTGAAGTTCATACCAAAATCAATATGAACATGAGTAAAAAACAATGATTGGACCTCACGGACAATCATTTCTGAAATTTCTAAAACGTTCTAGTAACATTGTTAAAACTTCGGACATATTAAGGAAGCCAGAGTGGCCGCGCGTACTAATGCGTTTCTATAAAGAGCCAAGTGTAAGTGCTTCCCCAGACGGCGTCGGTTCAAATCCTGTTGGGGATCGAATTGAAGTTGGCGAGAAAAATCCTTTAATTTACAGGAAACGCATTCCTTGTAGCGGTAGTAAAAAATCCGCAAGAAAAAAAATGAAAAAAAAAATTAGAAAACAATAAAGTTTTTCAAAACGGGATTTCTTGTACACACTAGATTTTGTTTGGGCTGCTTCACGAGTTATTTTCTTGTTCGAATGTACCATAAAAATGTCTACAGAGTTTCAAACATTGCTCATGGCTCGTATTGTTCTTTTGCTTGAAACTTTCGTTTTGAATGAAACAGTTTTGCCATGAATTCCAAAATATAACCTGGAGTAATCTAATAAAAAATTCTCGAAAATTCGATCCTCGATTTTTTCGAGAAATTCTCGAGAGTTCTCGAGCGAGAATTCTTGAGAATCAGCCCTAACAGGAACCCCTGAAAGGGGTGGACACGAACTCCGATTTTTGAAAAAATGGTATGAGGCCGAGGCTATATTTTGACACAACATCATTTATTCATTATTAACGGCTAAAACTGTTGAACATGCGTCTTGAAAGAATTCGGTCAAACTTTTTGTGTTAATATTTGTGGACTGGATGTTCTTCACCTTGATTTTAGAGGTCCCAGCACTCTTTTTACTCGTCTCATGAACTTTTGACATTCAGCTCTCCAAAGGATTTTAGTCCTCGTAACAATGAGGAAAATACGTAGGTGGAATCTTGCTTCACCCATTAGTCCAACTTCAGTGAAACAATGCTAAACAAAAGTATCTGTGGAGGTATCAGAGGCGCAAAACATCGATCTCAAGATCGTACTACAGTACTGTAAGTCCGATCTTGAGATCGATCTTTGCGTCTAAAAAACTAACCTCTGGAGTGTTACTCCTCTTCCATCCTCGTCAACACCTCCACAACACAGGAACCATTTCCATAGGAAAATGAAAGAACAAGAATGGTCTCATTTTGAAACAAGATGGAGTCCAAGTCGGAGATGTTGTTGGCTATAACTATTGAAGGGCACTTTTGACGGTTCTGGATCAGATCAGCCATCTGATCCGGATTGGAATAGGAACAAAGGCAATCGCAATGCCCTTGAGACAAAATGAGTGAAAAAACATGAGGATTAAATCCTTGATTGTGGATTTGATTGAAAAATTTTCAAGTCTTGGGGCTCAAGAAGGTCAGGACCACGAAGGACCAGGGCTAAGGGTCCTTCAGGACCAGAGGATCATTTCTTATCATTGCAGGGATAGGCTCTACAGGCTTGATAAGGTTTGATTGATCTTCTTAGATCCCCTTGTCCAGGGATTAACAATCAGATTATACTAAAAATAGTAGTAGTAATAACGTTAAACCATCCAATAACTCCAAAGGACAAAACTAACAAGTTTGCTTCAAAAAAAATAATCTTCCTTTCGTTTCTCTTCTCTCTCTATCCATGCTTTCTTCTTCTTCTTATTATTATATTAAATGCGAGCAAATAGCTTGCAGAGCTCGAAAAAACAAAAAAAACAAAAAACTTCGGATAATAGATGAGCTGGGAAAAAACGTTATTTTGTTGTTGATAATTCAAGGAATCGTAAGATATTCTTTGTTGTTCAAGTTGTGTATTGGATGTGCGTAAAGAAACTCCCCGTTTTGGTACGGGTGAAAGTTGGTTCTTTATCCTTTTTCACGAGGAATTTGCTCTCGGATTCAGGTCCATATTCATTCTATTTCTTTAGATAAGGCTATCACTTCTAAAGATTGTAGCAGGGAACCTGGTCATCAAATTTCATTTGATCACCTGATCGTCATCTTGAAGAAAAGACACCTTGCGAGTTCATTCGCACTTGTGACCAATGAATTTGCCCTCCATGATGTGATCATTTATTCACTCTTTCATTCACTCGTTCATGGCTGAACTTGGATGTCTTCAAAACACCAACATCGGACTGATTTTGGGGCGTGGGGTTGACTCTTGCCAAGGCTTAGGACTTGGCTGGACCCGCTTGAAACACAGGGAACACCGATTGGCGCACTATCTTTCGGACTTTTGGTCGATTTCCGTCTGATTTTCCGCCCCCAACAAGGTTGCTGATTTTGTGCCGCCTAATCTTGCGCCGCCTCTTTTGTGGAGCCTCTGTTCTTTCTACTCTGCGCTCGATCAAAAAATTGTTCCTGCACACCAAAAATGGTCGAGAACGAAACGCTATCATAGAATTTTAGTGAAACAATGAGGCACCAGAGGCCATGACCGAGCTAAGCCATAAACAATCAGGGAAAGCTAATGTTTACTTAGCTTCCCATATTGGTTAGTTGGTTATAACGTCGTCCAAACATCTTACAATGGTTGTCGTGAAAGGTCTTTTGTTTTTTTCGATCTCAAAAGTTGCTCTTGTTGTTTTGAAATAAAGACGACGCATTAAGTTTGAACAAGTGCTGCCAGGTCACTCGGGTAAATAGTGTATATGCCAGAACCCCGTCAAAAACGTGCAAATGGGACCAAAATATGCCAGATTGCCGGCACGAAATATGCCACAAAAATGCCAAACTTTGACAACATAAGTATTTTTTGTATGTATTTACTCAGGACCGCTACAAGTGGTCCCCATGTAGTCTTTCAGATCATCACATTCTTGAGATAGGGTCGACCATTACTCAAAAGCCGGCCAGCTCTAGAGTTAAACCTGAACAAAAGGTGGGTCTGGCAAGGTTCAAGTTCAAAGAGGAACATTGGCCTCTTATTGTTGAAAGTTTGGAAGAATTGGATTTGATTTCCATTTTGAAGCAGGAACCATCCATATATGACGCCATAAATAGGCTGATTTCTATTTTACAGGAGGTTTGTTTGTCTTTGTGTATTACAGAAACGGCGTCAAAAGGTGGGCCATTGTCCAGAATTCCAAATTTTAGAAAGAAGTTGTTCAAAAGGAGTTGTCAGATTTCAAATAGACTTCGACATACTTCAAATCCATTTGTTGTAGCCAGCCTCCAAAGCAAATTGGATGCAGTCCAATCAAAGATTAGGGCCTCCATTGATTCCGATCAGTTAGAGAAGGAAAGTAGAGTGATCCAGGAGGTTAAGACGAATCCTAAAGCGTTTTTCTCTTTTGCAAACACAAAGAGAAAAATGAAGCATGCTGTAGGACCTTTTGAGGTCGACGGTAAAACCGTCAATGATAGTGAGGTTATGGCTAATATGCTTGGAGATCAGTTCTCAAGTGTATTTTCAATTCCGAAAAGGGTTGACAGAGCAGGTCATGACATGTTGATGAGCCTGGCATTGATAGTCAGGACAATCAATTGGAGGATCTGGTAGTAACACATCAAGATGCTTTTGAGGCCATCAAGAGCTTAAAGCTCTCAAGTTCTCCTGGACCTGATGGTGTGACATCTCAGTTTCTGATGAAATGTTCACAGATTCTTTCCCCTGTTTTCTCGTACTTGATGCGTCGCATTTTAGATCAGGGCAAGTTTCCCTCGTCTCTAAAAGTAGCTCATGTCGTTCCAACTTTTAAGGGCGGAGATAAGTCACTCCCTAGTAATTATAGGCCCATTTCTCTGACTTCCAGTATTGCAAAGGTCTTTGAGAAGATCATGAAGTCCAAGCTTGTTGAGTATTTGGAAGCTCATGATATCATTCCCCCCAGGGCAGCATGGGTTTCGAGCCCATTTTAGTACAGTCACCCAATAAGTTGACCACATCGAGCAAATCATTGAGGGGCTTGAAAGTCACGAGTCAGTTGATGTATTCTATCTGGACTTTGCCAAGGCCTTTGCTAAGGTAGATCATGGTCTTTTGCTCGAACAACTCAAAGAGTTTGGGATCCAGGGTAAGGTCTTGAATTGGATTGGTAGTTTCATGAGTGATAGGAAGCAAATAGTCAAGGTTGAAGGATCATTTAGTGGCATGTATGATGTCAAGTCAGGTGTTCCACAAGGTTCAATCTTAGGTCCGCTCCTGTTTATTCTCTTTATTGCTCCTCTCCAGAAGTTTAGAACAAAAGCCAGTATTTCTTTATATGCTGATGACACAAAATTAGTTTGTGGAAGGAATGGTCAGGACTCAAAATGTTTAGTTGAGGACTTGGAGAAAGTCTACTCTTGGGTTGGTCAGAATAATATGGCATTGAACGGGATGAAATTCCGCACAATGACGTATGGGACGTCCAAATTAGATGTTCCACTCAAAGACAGTGGAGGTTGTGATATTGAGCAAGTCTCGTCCATGAGGGATTTAGGAGTTGTCATCCAAGATGATGGAAAGTTCGATGAGCATATCCAGTTGAAAGTGGGGAAGGCATTTCAAACGTGCGGCTGGATCTATCCAAGGACATATCTATCGCATTTTCAAGTCCAGAGATAGGATTACGATGCTAACTCTGTACAAGTCGATTGTTCAACCACATCTTGAATATGCCTCCCCCATTTGGGCTCCAATGAGTTCGGCAGGTTTGCAAAAGGTCGAGGAGGTTCAAAGATGTTTTACTAGGAACATCACAGGAATGAGAGAGCTCTCGTATTGGGAGAGGCTCCAGAAGTTAGGGCTGTACAGTACTCAGAGAAGGTATGAAAGGTATCTGATACTGTATGTCTTCAAGAGCTTTGATTAGTGTTGGGCTCTGTCCTAACCCAGGCTTTGAGATCAGTTGTAGCGATCGTAGAGGTTTTACGTGCGCCCTGAGAGCACCTCCAAATCCTAAGGAATCAAGGCTAATTCGAACAATGAAGTCCTCCTCTCTTCTTTATCGTGCTCCTTCATTGTTCAATTTGTTGCCCATTAGTCTTCGTCGGGAATATGGAGGAGCTGATCCTCTAACAGCATTTAAGGCAGGATTGGACAAATCTTTGAATACTATTCCTGACCAACCCACTATTCAAGGGTTGTACAGATCTGCCAACAGTAACTCATTGGTAGATCAAATTTCATATAAACAGTAATTTTATAAACTATATTAATCATTAACTCTCTTTACAGGGAATCACATTCCTTGTAGCGGTATTAAAAAATCCGCCCCCCCCCCCCGCAAAAAAAGAATGTTGGAAAATTAGGGCCCAAGATCACCATAAGTTATAGGGCTTTTATTTGTGGTGTCTTAGACTTGCACAATAAGCATGGGCTCGTGCAAGATCATGTTAATTACTCCCCGTTTAAATGTTGAGAGTGATATGATTTTGCTGTTGCTATACAAATAATAACGTAATAATCTGGATGATATCAAATTCGAATGTAATATTGCGCCTGGTACTCGTTGGTCCTAAGGACAAAACATTTACTCTTTGCCTGGTCCTCGCGAGAATATCCATAACGAATTACGGAGCTCCTTTTTAACAAGAAAACATTTTTTTATCAGGAAAATCCGAGTATGCCCTTATCATCAGTTTAATTACATGTTTGCTCCACCGCTTCATTATTTCCACCATTACGATACAAGTCGTTCTAAAGTCGACATAATAAGCGCATTGTTGGCATTTTGTCCCTTAAAAATCTATTTTAGAGCATTATTTTTCCATTAAAAGTGAAAGAACACAAATGTTGAATAACTTTTGCAAACTGAAGCGAAGATTTTAAATCTTATCCCATTTAAATATTGCAGAGTAAAAATCATTTGAGTCACAGAGAAATAAAATTTTAAAACAATAACAAAATAAGCTTTTAAATCTTAAAAAAAATCATTTGAGATTTGGAATTCAAAACCTTTTATGATGGCAAACTGAAACAAAAGTTTCAGCCATTGAAATTGTCTTTAACAAAATCATAAAGTCAAATAGTTCATTCGAAAAATATCGTTTTGTTGCTGCAGAGTTCCTTTGGTGATGAATTATGCGATATTTTCCCTAAAAGTATGATCAGTGCGGTTGCTATTTGTTTGGTGTTCTCGATTTGGTTCAGGTTAGCTGAGGTTCCACCCTTATTTGGAGCAAATTTCGGTTTTTAGCTTGTCAACACTAATTTTGGTCTTTGTCCATGTTTCTTTGTTCCTACCTTTGTATAGACCTTTCACTTTTTTGTCAATTGAAAGAACCATTGTTTCAGTCTAGAAAAAGAATCTCGTATCTTTTGTCCCCAACATAAGTGTAAACACAGTACAGGGTTCGCCCCTCGAAAACCGTTAAATAAAGAACTAAAAATGTCATTTCCACAACTACGCCAGCTAAGTAATGCAAGGGTCCCTGAGTATTGTCTGAGTTCTTAAAAAAATATAACAAAATATCGGAGGACATTTGAAAAATATGTGTTTAATTAAGCTTAGGAATGCTCTATTCCCATCATTTAACTACTTAGTATTTTATGCTATTTGAGAGCTGAATATTTAATTAAATTTTCTATCAAAAAGCTACAATATGCCATAAATATGCCAGATCTCGAAAATATTCCAGGACAAAAAAGTTAATGCCAATGGGGTCTCAAATAGGCCAGATTTAAATTTTTTGGCATGCAAATATTACAGTTAGCAGCACTGGTTGGAACGGTTATCAGGGTCAGAGCGTTGATCATTAAAATCCCAAACGTGCGTCCTTCAATAGCGATCATCAGCGCTTTCCTCAAAACGTGCGTCCTTCAATAGCGATCATCAGCGCTTTCCTCAAAAACAACGGTTTAAAAAATGCAAAGACATGAATTAGTATTTTTTGACGTTTAGGGCCTCAATTTTTTTTGTAGACGACAAATTGATCCTAAGCTTTAAAAATATATGATAACGTAAAAGGGCGTAGCTTTTAAGGATTATACCTTCAACTAACATTTTTCCAGCTTAAATTTGTTAGAAGGTATGGCCAATGTAGCTTTTCAATGCATATTAAAAAGGTATTATGTACTTAAACACTTGAAAAACTCGAATTACTGTATTGAAAATGGCCTGATGTGAGGCGTTTCTCTGATTTTGACTATCTTGAGTCTCTTGGGGCAGTCTTTCAGGGAACCACTGGTGGCAAAAACTTCCGAACGCAGTTATTCCTCAAACTCCAACTGTGGGGAATTCCCCGTTCCATATGCGTCCTGCTGTCCAACATTTAAGCAGGACTCAAATGCTCCATTCATTCTGGTGAGGACCTATCCCCCTGCTTCTTCACATTCATTGGCCTTCCGCAGGGGGATCCACTATCGCCAATTCTTTTCAATCTTTATGTATCCGACCTGCCCGAAGCCCTCTCCCACCAAGGCCCCACCATCAATAGCAATAGACTACAATACTTACAGTATGCAGACGACCTGGTTCTCTTGGCTGATTCAGCCGTGGAATTGCAAAATGCCATCAATGCTCTCCACGGTTATTGCCAAGAGAACGGCCTTCAAGTCAACACCATCAAGACAAAGGCCATAGTCTTCCATAATGGTCGTCTGCCACCCACCGCATTCCACATCAACAATAGTCCGATTGAAATCGTCAAGTTTTTTAACTATGTCGGTTTCACCTTCACCACTCAACTCTCCTTCACCAAACATCTGAACCTTGCAATAACTAAGGCCAGGGCCAGGATCGGATACATCTGCAAAAGACTTCCATCAATAATCTTCCTCTGCCAATAGTTCCTCAACTCTTCCGGACCTACATCACCCCCATCTTCCTCTACGGCCTTCACCTCTGGCTTCCCAACTCCGCCCAATCCGCTCTCAAATCCGCCGATGCCACCTTCAGCAAATTCCTCAAAAGATACCTCTGCTTGCCCCAATATGCCAATAATGCATGGACGCATTTCCTATGCGAAACCGAGCCCCTCACCATCGGGCTGGCAAGGTTAGTGTCCAACAGTGTTAGGAACCTGACCTCTCCGGAGGTGATGTCTGGACATATGCTGTCCTTCCCGGTCAAGGACTTGACAACACCTTATTGTCCTTGGCCTGACATCCCTTCGGAATATTGGTGGTCACGCACCTTCGTCCGGCTTCCTGCCCAACTCCATCAAAGACGGGAACTGACGAAGGATCTGTTCAATCTGACCCACCCTCTTGCCTGCAATAACCAAGATTTTCATCATCTACCTCTACCCAACTGCATCTGTACAGTCTGTCAAACCCCGCTTCATTTCTTCCATGTGCACTGAACGTTTTCTAGTCAACTCATTGTGAAATCATGACTTACGTAACTATTTTTAACGTGTTTTTAACTTTTGACATGTCTTTTTACAGTTTTATATGATTACACATATATCCTTTTTTTAATACGCCATGACATGACCAAGAGTCGCAATAAACATTACTATTAATATTATTAATGATGCACATTCACTTCGACTTCACTCGTTCCTTTAGAAAAACATGCTCAATTCCGCCATTGTTTTGATTCCAAATGAGACAGTGTAATGATAAGGGCAGGGGGGAAAAGTTGATTAAAAAGGGTGTTTTAGTCACTAAAAAAGTCGGAAAGTTTTCATGATCCTTTCAGATTCCGTCGGTCCTCTATGATGATTTTACGTACCAGGGACGGGTACACACTTTCCATCGCTACGCAAATGATAAACCAATGTCGTCCAGAACTATTGTTTGGACCAAAACTGCTGTGGCTGAACTTCAAGAGAAAATCAGAAATGGAACTTCGGTCACTCAGTATGGAGAGCAGGCTTTTTCCAGTTTAAAGTTGGGCATGACAAAGACTGATGATATCAAGGGTGCCCACGTCTTGGTGATCGGCTCTCGGGTAATTATGAATTGTCTGTTTTAATTTGAAATTCTCCATGTGCAAAGATTGGAACAAGGGGTGCAGATTTCTGGCAAACAAAGCATGCCTTTTAGGTCCAAAAATGGCAAATAAACGGGTCCAAAATGGCAAATAAGATGGCAAAGAGACACGAAGATTTACCAAAACATAGAAAAAACTGGCCATTGTGGTACGCTGAGTAGCCGCGAGGCCACTCACCGTGGAGTGAGTAGAGAGAGATGTACTTCAATACTGTTTTTTATTCTGCATATTTGGGTTTATATACAGTAAATAGCTTGGGGGGAGGGGTAGTGAGCAACACAGTTGCTCATACGCGAGCACGCCACACCTCCCCCCCCAGATCACAGATCGCAAAAAACAAAAACACCGGGGCGTCACCCATTTTTTGGGTTTCAACGCCACCGGGGGCTTCTCCAAGCATCTCAGCCCAAGTAGGCCTCAATCCACCCGCACACCAGCCATCATCACAGCTGTGAAGGCCATCATCGACGACAGCCCCTGCTCCAACGTCCGTGCAATCACCAGGGACCCAAAACGGCCGTCTGCGAGATCGCAAGGGCTGACTTGGGCATGAAGTCAAGGGCAGTGACCAAGGTGCAGGGCCTGACCGAGGCGCAGAGGATCAAGAGGCAGAGCCGCTGCAAGGTCATCCTCAACAAGCTGAAGAGGAACAACAAGGTCCTCGTGTTCAGTGACGAGAAGACCTTCACAGTCAACGCGGTCTGCAACAGCCGCAGCACCCACTACATTGCAAAGACGCCGGAGGACATCCACCCCAGCGTCAGGTTTGTCGGGAAGACAAAGAAGCCGGCTGGCGCCATAATGTTGGGCATTGTGGGCAGCGACAGTAGGGCCTTTCTGCCATACCAAGGGGAACGTGAACGCGGCCGAGTACAAGAGGATGTTGATCCACCATGTCTTCCCTGCCCTCAACAGTACCTACGGCGTCGGGAACTGGATCTGGACCCAAAATGGAGCTCCCACCCACACATCCAATGCCATCTAGAAGTACCTGGAGTCAAAGCTCGGGTCCAACGGGTTCTGGTCAAAGGACGTGTGGCCACCAAACTCGCCAAACCTGAACCCATTGGACTTCTACGTGTGGAGCGCAGTCGAGAGGGAGGCCTGCAGCCACCACCACGCAAACATGGACGCCCTGAAGGCCTCTGTGAAGGAGGCATGGGCCACAATGTCTGTGGACACGCTGAGGAAGGTTTGCGCCACCTTCAGGTCCAGGGTGGAGCGTTGCATTGCCGCAGAGGGGGCAATTTTCGAAAAATAACGAATTAAATATAAAATATATATCAAAATAAATGAAATTCGAAATGTAAAAGACTCTACGGGACACCATGTACATTGATGAAAAAGTTAACAAAGGTTGATATTGGGATAATAATCAGTAAAATAATAAGTAATCCCAAAAATGTAGGTGGTTTTACTATTGTGTTAAACAGGGTATCAGTGATTCTAAAATCATGTGTTCACTTTTCTTGCCAGCAAAGTTTGCCATTTATTCTCCAGTGTGACTGTTAAGGGACCATTATGAAAATCATTGTTTGCTTCCTCTAGGGACCATGGGTTGAGGCTATGTTACTGGAGCAAGGAGCAGCACATGTGAGCACCCTGGAATACTCATCCATTAAGTGTGACCATCCGCGGATCACCACCTACACTCCTGTCAAACTAACTGAAGCTTTTCTAGACGGAACGCTGCCTGTGTTTGATGGCGTCGTGTCCTATTCCAGTTTGGAGCATTCTGGTTTGGGTCGTTATGGAGACGGATTGAATCCGTTTGGTGACCT
>JAAGOF010000111.1:1728-15721 GCA_010645155.1 Tigriopus japonicus
ATAAATGTGCCACATTCTACTGAGCTCTTCGTTTCCAATTTCTTCACTTCTATCACTTCCGTCTTCCTCTTCATCTTGCCTTTCACCATTCCCGTTGTTGGCATTGTTGTCATTGATGTTGTGGTCTGATTCCTCTTCATCATCCACTCTTCGCCATTGGAATTGAAACTCTCGCTCTTCATCTTCATATGTTGGTACCTCGTTGTTGTTGTTGTTGGCGTTGTTGACAATGTTCTGATCTTGTTCCTCTTCAATTTCAATGATGATGATGTCGTCTGGTTGATCTTCTTCTTCATCATCACTGATTGTGATGACTGGGATTTCAATACCAGGCATGGTTGGACAGTGTAATGTTTCTGATACATTTGTTTCTACTTCACAAGGTCTTTTATATAAAAGCTGTGAGGTCATTCGATGTCCCCCTCCCAGAGGGCTGGGTAGGTTGAACTTGAGGCGTGTATTTCCAATGATCCCGATCTTTTTTTGGTTGAGTTGGGCAGGCGATGAAAGATTCATATGCTATGGCTTGTTTCCTTTCCCTTTGTGTATACACCATATTACTAATTATGGATTTGAGGGGTGGGGGAAGTGTTTATGTGCGCGTGATGAGGGGAAGGAGAGGAATTATAAAAAGATAGGGATCTCTGCATGTGAACATGAGTATACTTCCGATATTACTTGCATCATGTTCCCTCCATCTCAAGAGACAGAGTTTGAGCAAGAACCATCCTTGTCCAGTGATGGTAAGATTATTTCAAGTTTATAAGTGATGATCGATGTAATAGTGTTTGGTTTTTTATTTTTTCCAGCTGCTTTTCGAATGCAAGTGCAATCTCTAAAAAGGAGATATTCGCAAGCAAAATGCCGGGTAATGGAAAGAGAGCTTTTGAGCCTTCCGGAGCGTGAACGACCGAGATATGCTCGGTACATAGCTGAAACACTGGAGTGGGAGGTCAATAACCTACCATTGGTAGTGTTATCAATGCGATTGAGGGAATTAAATACATCTTGATCTATATTTATTATTCTTTAATTGTCTTCATTTTCCAATGATATGAAAATAAAAAATATTGTCTACCACTTCCTTTGAGGTTCCTTTGTTCATTCCATGTTTGTTGCGCACCCGCTTCTTTTTCCACATGATGATNCTTAATTTCATGTGTAAAAGAAAGGGTTGGGTGTAACTTGAGGAACTGGGATATTGGTCATCGTCGTTTACGATGTTTGAGTGGATTGACTAGCAATCACCGTGCTTTCCATAGTTGGGATAGACACTACTAATTTGTTTATTATTCTTTAATTGTCTTCATTTTCCAATGATATGAAAATAAAAATATTGTCTACCACTTCTTTTGAATTTTTTCTTTGTTCATTCATGTTTGTTGCGAACCTGCTTCTTTTTTCCAACATGATGATGTGTTATGCATGGGAAGTTATTACATCATCTCAATTCAGTAATTAATTTATTTTGAGCCGTACAATTTAAATTATTGTTTGTCACTTCCTTTCTTTGTTCAAGTTTGTTGTGCACCTTCAGTAATTAATTTATTTTGAGCTGTGCAATTTAAACTTTTGTCTATCACTTCTTTTCTTTGTTCAAATTTGTTGTGCACCTGCTTTTTTCCAAAATCAGGCCACCTGTGGGTCATTACACACTGGGCCGGAAATTAGGGGTTATGCATGTTTCATTTGATTGATTAGTACCTGCGAAAAGCGGGTGAATCTATATACTACTCCCAACTTATTGGCTCAGGTGGTCCAAAATACACCTACAGGAGGATCGATATTTCTCACCATGGAGGAAAACGGACTTCTCCAACACGTCGATGGCACTACCTTCGACGCTGTCGAAGCAGGAGATAATCCAACATCCGCAACTCAAGATCGGCATTCAAACCCAGAGGTACCCGGCTTAGAATCAGAAAGTCAGGCTCAGACTACCCAAGAGGAAGCAGCTACGAATTTTGATTCCGACATCAAAACGTTCCTTCAAGGCGGAACTCCAGAAGAAATACAAAGAGTGAGGATGATTATGCGGGCAGCCAACGCCAGGCGACCGCAAGAAAAAGAAAGAGCCGAGAGCCGAGAGCCGAATCCGACAGTTGTCCCCGAGTCCCAAGGAGACAGAGAAAACAGAGTACTACCGCAACAAATTACAGTCACGGAACAAGTGGACCAAAGAGGTTTCCATGGGAACAGCGATCGTGGAAAACATCGCGTTAAATCCAGCCATTCCAACGAAAAGAAGCGTAAATTGAAGACTACTTACGTTCTACTACATCTCAAGCGACATCATCATCATCCGATTCAGACACTGAAGATGAAGAAGAAGCAAAGACTTCGAGACCACGAGATGAAAACTGGCCACACCCATTAGCCAAATTAGTTGGGCAAGAAAGCTCTAAAAGCAGAGTCCTTGCGACCCTATCAAACAACAGAGGTAAGTTTCGCATGGCATGAATATTGCAAGCAAGAAAATTTTTTTTCTTATGAGACTTGTGTTATGGCGAAAGTGTTCGCTAGTTGGTTTTGTTCAGCAAAAAAAAAAAAAAAAAGCAATAGTCGGAGTTTCTTAAATGCGTGAAATTTGAATCGTTGTCATGAATTAGAAGTAACGTCAAACGCAATAGAGTTGCTGCGAAACAAGAGAGTTGTGCAACCACACTTCGATGTTTTTTAGGCCAAGCAATAGAGATTGCAACCATACTTCGATGGTTTTAGGCCAGGCAATAGAGATTGCAACCATACTTCGATGGTTTCAGGCCAAACAATAGAGTTTACAACCATATTTTGATGATTGCAAGCCAAGCCATATAGTTGCAACCAACCATATTTCGATGGGTTCAGGCCAAGTAATAGAGTTTGCAACCACATTTTTGATGATTTTAGGCCAAGCAATAGAGTTTGCAACCATACTTCGTCGATGGTTTCAGGCCAAGCAATTGAATTTGCACCCGTATTTCAATCAAGCAATAGAGTTTGCAACCGTATTTCGATAGTTATTGACCAAGCAATAGAGTTTGCAAATAAATTCGATGGTTTCAGGCCAAGCAATAGAGTTTGTAACCATTTTTTTGGTGTTTTTAGGCCAAGCAATAGAGATTGCAACCATACTTCGATGGTTTTAGGCCAAGCAATAGAGTTTTGCAACCATACTTCGATGGTTTTAGGCCAAGCAATAGAGTTTGCAACCATACTTCGATGGTTTTAGGCCAAGCAATAGAGTTTGCAACCATACTTCGATGGTTTTCAGGCCAAACAATAGAGTTTGCAACCATATTTGATGGTTGCAAGCCAAGCCATATAGTTGCAACCAACCATTTTTCGATGGTTACAGGCCATGAAATAGAAATTGCATTACGACCAAGCAAGATTTTGCATCCATATTACGATGGGTTATTGTTTTACTAGCCAAGCAATATTATTTGCAACCATATTTCGATGATTACAGGCCAAGCAATAGAGTTTGCAACCATATTGCAAGGTTTTCGGGCCAATTAGTGGAGTCCAACCATGTTTTCAATGATTACAGGTTAAGCGATCGAGTTTGCTACCATATTACGTTGATAACTGGCCAAACAATAATGTGCTAAACTATCACTATATGAAAAGATTCTGGGCGAGAATATACTTGGCTAAAACCAGATAAAAATGACAAACACATAAGCATATATGCAGTCAAATGTCCCAAGACATTAAGGTTCTAACCATCAAACCTGACTGACCCACAAACTTTTTCAGTTATTGATGAATACTTGTGGCAAGGAAGTTGCCTTGTCTTTCATACAGTTATTGAGAAAGATACGCAAGAATACTCCAGGGCTAGGGTTCGAACTGGATAAATAAGCTCGAAGTCGGCCTTCATATCTGATCCAGAGGAAATAAATGCAGCCACAAACCAACGGGCAAGCACCTGACTAGGCATAGCAAGCAAGATAAATCGTTTCAAGAGGTGACTGTATTAGCCGAGACGACGGAGAAGCGTATCTACGCACAAACAAGATGCCTAGCTAGTTTGGAAAGGGCTTTTAACCTAATATTGACGAAAATAGATCTTAACGATATTTTTCGTTTCCAGAATTGATCACCCACAATCGAGACGTTGTGAGAGAGAAAATGAGAAACTTAAAGAAAGTCTGTTTTCCTACATTTCGAGTTGGATGGCATAACGGTTTATTGTCACTTCAACTGACTCAGATTATGGAGATTTTGAGCTCGAGCGATCTAAACCTATCACTGCGAGATAGCCGCCAGCGCATTCTTGATCTAGAAACTTTAGATGGCGTGTCGGTTGTGGATGTGCAAGGTGCGTCGAATTGGATCAAAGAAGCGCGCATTGAACACAAGAAACTCAAATCACTTGTTAAGGAATGTCTGGAGGCCACGAATCACGAATGTCAGATAGCACGGGTTGTTGAAAAAGAAGGTTTCGTTACCGTGTCGGCATTCGAAGGATCAGCTGACTTCGATGTGGACTTTAAGAAGCACTTAGATTACGTCAAAAAAGAAAGCAAGAAAGCGGAATCGGATTCACGAACTCGAGGGAACACTGCCAAGGGATCCCGCGGTAAAATGCCGCAGTTCCGCTACAAAGGTTTACGGACCCCGTTTAATGCTTTTACTTCATCAACTTCCACCTCCAATTTCTCAGGAAGCAAGCGTTCAGACATGCGTCCTCGTGCTACTACGAAATCGGGGCCATCGGCCAAGCATCCGTGCTCTTATTGTAAAGCTCCAGACCATTGGGTTAGCAATTGCCCAAACAAATGAGACGTTGGCGTGAACATGTGATTGGGTGTGCAAGATCTCTAGTTTTGCCATGGTTACTTTGCAAAAACGTTAAAATAAAATAAAAATGCAAAAAAATTTTGGTTGCGTTTCAGACACATTTATTTGGGATGAACCGCCAGATTGGTGCAATCAAGAAGAATCTCTGTTAGTGGCAAAGGACTCTACCATTGATAGAAGAGTGCCAGGTCGCATCCATCGCCCCGAGTTTAGGGCTAATTGGGCTATTACATTGCAAGCTCCGCCACTTATTTTAACAATTCTCGACGAAGGCTACAAGTTGTCGTTCGAGTCGTTACCACCAGAGTCTTGGCTTCCTAATAACTCGTCTGCTAGAGAACCCAATAATTTCGAATTTATTAACGACGCAATAGCTAATCATCTCGAAGTGGGAGCTGTCGAAGTGGTGAAAGAGAAACCATATTTAGTTTTGCCTCTTCAAGTAGTCGCCCCAATTGGGCGCAAGAGGAGACTAATCGTGGATCCGTCCAGGCAACTCAATCCGTACTTAAAAAAACAAGCAGTCAAGCTGGACAATCTTCATAGAATTATTGGAAGTATCCAAACAGGGCATTGGTTCGGCGTGCTAGATTTGGCATCTGGCTACTATCACGTCAAAGTGTACGAACCTCATCAAAAATATTTAGATTTTGAATGGACGGGAAAAGATGGCGTCTCGAAATTCTACGTTTGGTTAATAACTTTTCTTGGTTTATCCCCGTTGGTTCGTACATTTACAAAATTGCAAAAAAACCATCATAGCTTACCTACGTTCGCAAGGCGTTCAATGCTATATCTATATAGATGATATGATTGTGTTCGGTCGATCCCGTGAGCAATGTCAAATGAATTTGAATCTAGCAAGATCAGTTTGGAAACAAGCAGGTTGGATCGAGAATTCAGAAAAATCGAAAGGTCCCACGCAAAAGGGAGAATACCTTGGGCTCGTTTTGGATTGCCAGCATCTCACTATCCACGTTCCGGAACAAAAACGAAAACTAATAATGACCATGTGCGCCAATATGACTTTAACTAGCGTGTGGCCGATTAAAGAAGTAGCGCAAGTGTACGGCAAAATTTTGTCAACTCTTTTAGCCACGGGTCCGCAGCTTCTCTTATTAACTCGAGCTGGGTTACGAGCCATTGCCACCGCAAATACCTGGCAGGACAAGATTAACATCAATAGTTCACGTGAAGAATTGCTTTTCCTGGCCCGAAATTACGCCGATCTTGAAGGTCAGTCTATGAGTGGAGAACACAAGAAGATAGCCACTTCAGTTATTCAAACCGCATCTGATGCATCGAGTTCTGCAGTCGCAGTTGTGCGAATAATATGCCAACAAGGTACCACGCACAGTCATCATCAAGGCCGTTGCGGATTCCGCATGTGCTTGAAAGCATTTACACCAACAGAACGTAGTTCTAGCAGTACGTGGCGTGAATTGTCAGGTTTGCTTTTATTGTTCCAAGAGCAAGAACGCGAAATACGAAACAAAAGAGTTGTGCACTGGACGGATTCCAAAAATGTTGAAAAAATTATGCGGAAAGGTTCTAATGAAGATTATTAGAGAAAACAAGCATTTTTGCTCTCTAGATGGCATCTCTATTGTTTTGAAAGGAACGTCTACGCAGTGCTAGTAACGTCATCTATTGATTTTACATGAAACTTTCACCCAAAATAAATATCTCTGAATTGCTCAAGGTTACCAAAATATTTTAAAAGACATGGAGGATTGTTATTTCTGTGTTTAATCACAAAGGATTGTAGATAACCTAGTGCCCACATTGAAAAAGATGAGAATATGCCATGCTTCCAACAATTGCATTCGTGAATACTCTTCATATCCAAATAGATCACTTTTGTCCACAATTGAAATAAAATGAACGATGAACATGAAGTTTCTCAAGTTGTCCAGTGAAGAGTAATAATCTCCTTTGTATCAGCTGAGAGATGGCACCAATATCTGAAGATCGTGATCAGTATGTTACATCTCCCCTCTTGGGAGACCTCAGTTTGGTGTGAAGCGAATTGGAGGTCTTCGGATACGTTGGGGTCGAGAATGAAGGGATGAACGATCGGAAAATGAATATTGATTATCAGGGAAGGATGATAATGCAAAGTGATTAGCACACCGTCGAACGCAATCAGCCTTCAACAGTTTTCGCTCAACATCAAGAAAGGCAGTCCCGATCCGAACGCTGTGAGAGCAACAAGGACCATCCAAGGGTCAGTAATAATTTTGAAAATAACATTTGCATGATATCAACATTACCCTTCTTTGTTTCAATAAAAAGGTTTTATACCGAATAGTTGCATACCGAGGCCACACAGAAAGGAGAGGAAGATGATGACCCTTGGCTGCGTGAACGGCAGCACGATCAGTTGCAAGGCGAGCTTGATGGAACTCGCTTACGGCATTGGGATCTAAAGCGCCTCGGATTCTAGGAAGACGTGTGCGTAAATTACGTCCGACAAAGCCAACCACTGGGCTAAATTCATTAGACCTTGGTGTGACGCGCCAAGCAAGCAAGGCTTCGCGAAACTCTACGATCGTTATCACTACACCCAATTTTTGCAAAAGACCCTTGCTTGGTTCCCGCCAATATTCGTATTCTTCGTACCTCTCTTCCTTCAATCAGTTGCACTTGTCAGTTGATCATCATCTTTATGTGAGCGTGGTTTTTACTTTGGATTTTTCTAAATAAAGTTTTGGTCCTGAACTACGTTTCTGTGGATCGATGTTAGAGGGACACAACATGGCGCAGAACCAGGTATCCGCCTATTTTGGCGGGTAAGAACCTTTTCAAATTTGGATTGTCGGCATCAAATAACAAGAAAATGCCTGTTGATTCGACAAACAAGCGCTTCTCTATACGCGCCTATCGTGGTCATCTCACAAGAGTTCAAAACTCCATTGATCAGGCACTTGTTACCGCAAATGAAAACCCTACCTCAATTGCTAGAAATCATCTATCGTCTCTCCTTGTCGATCTTCGGGCCAAACATGACGCCATAGTTAAAGCATATGATGCCCTTATGTTCAAGGACAAGGAGACGTTTGACGAGTGTGAAGCCAAGCTTGCCAAACTAAGTTGTACATTCGATGATATATTTTTACGCGCAAACCACACTATTGCTCGCATCGACAATGCTCTCTCCAAAACGTCAATCGACTCCATTCGACCTGCCACGCTTAAGGTTCAACTTGGTCTTCGACCATCCAAACTATCACGGGACTCAACCCCCGAGGAAATGCGAACGTGGATCAAATTGTTTCAATCATATCACAGTACGAGCAATATGGATTCAATTGAAATATCAGATCAACAATCGTTTTTTCTTCAATGTTTTGAAGGCGAGTTCGCCACATCGATTTGTGGGCTAATTTCGGAAAATACTCCTATCTAGGGTACCAATGGTTGTGTTGCAATTTTGGAAGCACGTTTCATGGAAATGTATCCCATATTTTCAAGACGATTGGCCTTTTTCCGTTTCAATAAGGGTAAAGGACTCAAGTTTTCGGAGTGTTATCACCAATTACGTCAAATTGGAGATGAGGCAGAACTCTCTTCACTCACAATTGATGACCTCTAGACAAAGACAAAATCCACAAAAATGCATAGTATGATTTTTCCAAAATTCGATCTCCTATAATAAACTCGCTCTTACCCGAGAAGCTTGATCAACCAAGTCTGTATTTCAGTTTTGCTCGTTCTTTTGCCTATCTTTTTTGTTCCCTTGTAACAATTTAATTTTTGGACCACAAATTCAATGTCTCTGCGTCGTCTAAGAGTGATTGCAATTAAAAAAATCAACAAAATGCATAATATGATTTTTCCAAAATTCGATCTCCCAAAATAAACTCGTTATTACCCAAGAATCTTGATCAACTAAAGGTCAGATGTTTTGTGTATTCCAAGGTGTGCTAGCAAAGTTGACTTCGAGGCAACTTCAAGGCAGTTTCAGCCGTTTTGTTGATAACATAAGCTTTCTTGAATCAGAAGTACACCAAGCAACCTATGAAAAAGAGGAGTGTACCACCGGTGCCAAGGTGCAACAAGTAGATACGTCAACAATTTTCCAACGCTCATATGTTTAGCATGCACAAACATGTGCTAGTTCCATTGACTTTAAGTAAACTTCTAGCAAGTTGGGTCGCTATTTGGGCTTAGCATCAGGTTTAATTGATGAGAAGTTCTCCGAGAAGCACGCCTAGAGAGGAGCATTCCAACGTTGTGGAAGCACTCCCATTTGAATACTTCAACGCTGATCAATCGAACTGCAAGCGAACTTCCTTCCAGTGTTTCCTTAAATTAGCTGCCAAAATTTGCATGCTCCTGAGAGATCAATCAATATTTTGAGTTGAATGGAGTAATATGAAATAAAGAAGGAGAAATGTGGAATAGCTGAACCAGCTGGCAATTAGTGTTTCTAGAGGATGAATTTACGATCATAGATGTAGAGGCACTTCTAGGTTGGAATGAGAGACTTACTTTTCAAAATGGCAGCTGTCTCAACAAAACCAGCCAATTGAACTACGAAGTGTACTAACAAGTACACTTTCTAGAGTTGCCATCAAAGCATATGCTCACACCATTTACTTGAACAGGACGATTCATATTGCGTTTGGCACGATTTGTCAAAATTGCACCCAACAAACTATCAGAGTGCCACAAGTTCAAATTGAATTAGTATATGAAATCACTGAATGCGGTTTGGTTGGGTTGTAGAAATCTTCAAAGGAGTTGTGTTTATAAAGTCAATGAAAAGTTTACTCTCAAGTAGACTTTGTAGCATACCTTCAAGTAAACTAGCAAGCATTCCAAGACCAATACAACCAAAACATATGACCTTAAGTCTGCATTTGAGTTTTGCTCGTTCTTTTGCCTATCTTTTCTGTTCCCTTGTTACATTTTAATTTTTGGACCACAAATTCAATGTCTCAGCGTCGTCTAAGAGTGATTGCAATTAAAAAAATCAACAAAATACTTGATATGATTTTTCCAAAATTCGTTCTCCCAAAATAAACTCGCTATTACCCGAGACGCTTGATCAACTAAGTCTGTATTTGAGTTTTGCTCATTTTTTGCCTATCTTTTCTGTTCCCTTGTTACAATTTAATTTTTGGACCTTAAATTCAATGTCTCTGCGTCGTCTGAGAGCGATTGCAATTAAAAAAATCAACAAAATGCATAATATGATTTTTCCAAAATTCGATCTCCCATAATAAACTCGCTATTACCCGAGACGCTTGATCAACCAAGTCTGTATTTGAGTTTTGCTCGTTCTTTTGCCTATCTTTTCTGTTCCCTTGTTACATTTTATTTTTTGGACCACAAATTCATTGTCTGTGCGTCGTCTGAGAATTATTGTAATAGGACAAATTCAAAAAAATGCATAATAGTATTTTACTAAAAACCGATCTCACAAAAAAAACTCGCTATTAACCGAGAAGCTTGATCAACCAAGTCTGTACTTGAGTTTTGCTCGTTCTTTTGCCTATCTTTTCTGTTCCATTGTTCCATTTTAATTTTTTGGACCACAAATTCAATGTCTCTGCGTCGTCTGAGAGTAATTGCAATTAAAAGAAAATCAACAAAATGCATAATATGATTTTTCCAAAATTCGATCTTCCATAATAAACTCGCCATTACCATAGAAGCTTGATCAACCAAGTCTGTTCTTGAGTTTTGCTCGTTCTTTTGCCTATCTTTCCTGTTCCCTTGTTACATTTTAATTTTTGGACCACAAATTCAATGTGTGTGCGTCGTCTGAGAATTATTGTAATAAGACAAAATCAAAAAAATGCAAAATATGATTTTTCCAAAAACCGATCTCTTATAATAAACTCGCTATTACCCGACACTCTTGATCAACCAAGTCTGTACTTGATTTTTTGTCTTTTTTTTGCCTATATTTTCTGTTCCCATGTTACATTTTAATTTTTTGGACCACAAATTCAACGTCTGTGCGTCGTTTGAGAGTGAATGTAATTAGACAAAAATGAAAAATGCATAATATGATATTTCCAATATTCGATCTCCCATAATAAACTCGCTATTACCCGAGACGCTTGATCAACTAAGTCTGTACTTGAGTTTTGCTCGTTCTTTTGCCTATCTTTTCTGTTCCCTTGTGACATTTTAATTTTTTGGACCACAAATTCAATGTCTGTGCGTCGTCTGAGAGTGTTCCCATGCATCAGAAATCAAGAATCTCAGATTCTTGATTTTTCCAAAAACGGATCTCCCATAATAAACTCGCTATTACCCGAGACGCTTGATCAACCAAGTCTGTACTTTTGTTTTGCTCGTTCTTTGCCTATCTTTCCTGTTCCCTTGTTACATTTTAATTTTTGGACCACAAAATCAATTTCTGTGCATCGTCTGAGAGTGTTTCCATGCATCAGAAATCAAGAAAAATACATGATATGATTTTTCCAAAATCCGACCTCCCCAAAAAAACTCGCTATTACCCGATTAGATTGATCAACCAAGTCTGTTCTTGAGTTTTGCTCGTTCTTTTGCCTGTCTTTCCTGTTCCTTGTTACATTTTAATTTTTGGACAACAAATTCAATGTCTGTGCGTCGTCTGAGAGTGTTTCCATGCATCAGAAATCAAGAATCTCAGATTCTTGATTTTTCCAAAAACGGATCTCCCATAAGGTGGGCTAAAGCCTCTCGGGCTAAAGCCCTCGAACTTGTCACCCTGCAGCCGAGCTCTCAAGCAGGGCAAGATTTTCTAACCCCTCGATTTCTTGATTCCCATATTCCAAGGATTCACACAATCCCCGATTGACAAGAATTGGTCGGTGGGAGGACGTGTGATAGAGCGTTTACCCCACGTTCATATTTGATCGAAACGCCTTGGGGTACCTTTCGTCGAAATCGGCGATTTCTTCGATTAATGGGCTCATTTTCAGACAAATCCACTTCAAGCTCTTCGATTGCCGAGGATAGGATGCCGACGGCTCCGATGAAGATGACTTCGCTGCACGCACCAAACCAGACCCACACTTTTCAACCCATCAATTAACCAAACAAACCACGACGGCGGAGTCCTCGCTTTCGTCATGTTCATTTCGATCCATCACCAACCGTTTATATTTTATGATCAATTACCACGTGTCGAAGGATAAGAGGTCGAAGGATCAGTCGGTTGATCCGTGCGAGTTTGAGTTGATTTGTTGTCCTTTCTAAATCAGGATCCATCCGTCACTTTGAACGGCGCTACTGCCTGTAACTGAGAGAGGGAAATACAAATGTATTTTGATCTTTAAACTTGCGAGGGGGAAGAGGGAGATGTTATATTTTTGAGTCTGTCATCTTCTCCTTTATGTTTGGTGTGTGCTTTGACGAACTCAATAAAGTAATCACTTGATCTTGAACTACAAAGTTGTACGTACACGTCTCGTTTCTTGGATAGGAATCCAACATGGTACGGCCGACGACCAGCCCCACCGTGGCGGACGACATCCCGGCCGAACCTGGGCAATTTGTTGGAATGTTGGTGCCTTCTAGTCAAATTTCTCTTTCATTTCTAGTCAAAATCTGTGAAAATTAATCTAAATCTTCTGTGATATTATCACGATTGTTTTATTCCTCATGTCCCCCCCCCCGTGAGGGATATGTTGTATCCTGCTCCCGAGTACGTCCCTCCAGATTGTTAATTTATGCCCCCTATACATATCTATGACTCCAAGACAATAAACATCTAGTCATTCACCAACATCCAACCATGTAACAAGCCGTGTTACATGGCTGCCGTGTCACAACTAAAAAGTCAACTGACTTACTTGAAATACATACAAAACAACACATATGAAGGCATATGAGTGTCAAAAGCTTCTGAATAACTTGTCTTCACTAGAAATAATTCTATAACAGCATAATCAAGAGGTGGTGGGGGAAAAGTTCGTGCGTGTGTTCACCACGTTTGGAAGCCTGAGTCAAATATATTCCCTACAATCCATAGACGTGTCTCTGATGAAAGACACCGTAATCAATTTCATAAACGCATGGAGAGCGTTTGGGATGAGTTTGATTCGTAAAGTCCATATGATATTTGATCATCTAGTCCCATTTGTATTTTTAAGGGGCAAGAAGAACTTGCATTTACAGTCAGGAGCAAAAGTATTTGTAATAGGGCTGATTCTCGAGAATTCTCGCTCGAGAATTCTCGAGAATTTCTCGAAAAAATCGAGGATCGAAAATTCTCGAGAATTTTTCCGAATTCTCGAGATTTTCGAGAATTTTTTATTAGATTACTCTAGGCAGGGACCACTGTACGTCAGGACGAATTTCAAAAATACACACAGGGTCCGATCATTGTACTAAAATGTGAGGTTTTTGCAACAAATATATTGTTCCGTTTAATTTTCATTGTACTAATCGGACCCAGTGTGTATTTTGAAAGTAATCCTGGCTTGAGCCATCCTTGCTCTAGGTCATATTGTGGAATTGATGGCAAAACTGTTTCATTCAAAACAAAAGTTTCAAGTAAAAGAACAATAGGAGCCATGAGCAATGTTTGAAACTTTATAAACATCTTTATGGTACATTCGAACAATAAAATAACTCGTGAACCAGCCCAAACAAAATCTTCTCTGTCCAGATTCGAGGCAAGATTCTGTGTCTGATTTTTTTCGAGATTGTAATGGCTGTGGTGGTGTGTACAAGAAACCCCTTTTTTGAAAATTTCAGCTGACCAAAAATGCGAAAATGTCCGAAGTTTTAACAATGTCAGTAGAACGTTTCAGAAATGTCAGAAATGAAATTTCAGATATTATTGTCCGTGAGGTCCAATCATTGTTTTTCACACTCATGTTCATATTGATTTTGGTATAAACTTTAAAAAACAATTTCAAGTGCTTTGGAAGCTTTGAATGTAGATTTTTTTCGCTATTTTCACTTTTTCTCAAATTCTCGAGAATTCTCGAGAATTTTTCTCGAATTCTCGAGAAATTCTCATTCTCGAGAATTGAAAAATAAAAAATCTTGACTTTGCCAAGGCCTTTGATAAGGTAGATCATGGTCTTTTGCTTGATCAACTCAAAGAGTTTGGGGTCAAGGGTAAGATCCTGAATTGGATTGATAGTTTTATGAGCGAAAGGAAGCAAATAGTTAAAGTTGGAGGATCTTTTAGTGGCATGTATGATGTCAAGTCAGGTGTTCCACAAGGTTCAATCTTAGGTCCGCTCCTGTT
>JAAGOF010000111.1:54531-64902 GCA_010645155.1 Tigriopus japonicus
AAACTTCCTCTTTGGTTTTTTTTCAAGTTTTTTTACTGCCCTCTAATGAGTGACAAGACCTCATCTGTTATTTCACTTCAGTTAAAGATTAGTAATATTAGTTAAAATATATTATTTAGTGATAGGTTTCAGTTAGTCGTGAAGAGGTATGGTTCAATATCTCCTCAACATGGCATGCTTCCCCACAACCCTCCATGAAAGACACAATCCCCACACTGAATAATTAATGCATTGCAGAGCTTGACAAACCTGGGTTCGGTTGGAGGGATCGAGTTGTAAACTTTTAGTACGTTCGTTGCTTGGTCACAAGGGTGATCTACTAATGAAACTGCCACAGGAATATGTCCCTTGAGTTCAGAAGGAATAGGACACGTCGCAAGGTGAGAGTAATGGTATTCTGGGTGTTGATGGACTAGTAACTTGACACCGTAAGTGTATATTGTAAGGGCCACATCCACTAAAACTGGTTCCTCCCTCCCCAGAACCCATAGTGAGCATTTGTATTTGGGAACACGGTTCGATTTCTGTAAAGAACAAGTGTTATTTTTTTCATTTCTATTGAGGAAGTAATCAGTTGTGTAAACATGATTGATAGGGGCAGTAGTGATGGAAATAATCCAATTATCAATTATTGCCACGTTAGGCTGTCTCATTAGCTCTGCCAATTAGCCTCCCAAATTGAGCATTTTCTGATGAATATAGAGTCAAGCTGTGCTAATCTTTCTCCTTGTGGCAAACGCAAATGCAATACCTGCTTTTTTTCTTTAAGTCAGGGGCTCTATTCAAAAAGGAATTTGCCTTTTGCAGACTCAAAAAACTTTCAAAAACAGCAGCTGTCGTTGTTGGTTGGTTTTGAACCTTCTGTTAGTGCAAACATTTACCAATATATACTATTAGCAACCAAAAATATCAAGGAGTTGGAATACTCCCTCATGGAACACCGTACTGACTCATAAATAAATAAATAATCAAAGAAACAAAGAAACAAACAAACAAACAAACAAACAAACAAACAAACAAACAGCAGCAATTGTCGCGAGCAGATAGTCGAGGCCCATGAATCTGACTTGATTTTTTTTAGCTTCAAAATGGTCTTTCATGCCATATTATGCAAGCAATTACTTCTTATCCCAACATTTATAAAAAAACATTGAATTTCCTGCAGAGGAAAGGTGTTTAAGAAGGCATACATTTTCATTCTTGCATTAGCAGAAGAACAAAATTGATTCATTTCCACGGGAAGTCATACTTCTCATTATTAGACTTCCTCTCTAGGAAATTCAGTCCTTCTTGTATTATACCATCCATGGGGTAATGGCAAACCTATAGTAAGCAACCTCACGATAAAAATTGAAGATTGGCTTTTTCATTCAGTTGGAAGCAACAATTTAGCCACTATGAGTCTAATCACCACTGATGGTGCTGCAATTTTTACTTGGAATATACATCTCTTAGCTTTAAAAGAGTTTGGTTGCAATAAGCTTTCTGATAATACTGACTAGAATCGAACTCGGAATACATCAGCACTAAAGACGTGCTTCTATTACACACAATCATTTGCCTAAATGTACAGTACAATGAATTTTTTTTTTCTTGCGGTACCTTGGCTCCGAGAATGATCCGGACAACAGATCCAGATGCTGGTCGATTGTCATGATATGCTCCGAGTAGATAAAGGCTTTGATTGTCCACGTGAAAGTGTTGCCATATTTTGTTGTTGATGGCTAGTTCCCAAATGTTGGGAAACCGACCGCACTCGTTTCTCCGCCATTTCTCCACATCAGTGGAATTCTTGGTTGTGAGCAAATCGTATGGGAGATACCGATTCATTTCATTGGTTTCGACTTTTGAGTCCAGCAAATCATTTTTTGATGGCTTCAACGGCTTTGAGGTTCTGTTACATTGGGTAGTTTCCACTTCTTGTTGAGGCCTATAACAAAAAACAACGAACTTATCATCAGATAAAATTTCTCTAAGAGGGACTTGTCCTCCCAACGATGGAAATTAAACAAAATGACCAATATCAGCAAAAAAAAATGCAAGAGTAAGAACAAAGGCAAATCGTCAAGTTCTCATTTTTCACTTTTAAATTAACTTAACATGGAAGCACTTAAACATTCAATTTTGTTTGACAAAAGCTACTCTTAGGCGGCAAAGGGGTTCAATCATTGACGATCAATGCCAAATTAGATTGAAAACTGTCAATTATGAAATTACACCCAAGGCATCAAGACGCAAGTGCAGACGAAATGCTTTGAAAACAAGGCTCATTTTTGCGCTCTTAATTTTTGAACAAAGAAAAGCAATGTGGGAGCTGTGATACAAAACGATAGTTACACCACCGAGGGCATCCAAAAATCCAACCTGGAATTTAAATGTGATTGGCAATTTATATCATAAGTCGAGGATTCTTGAACTATACTTCTAGCTAAGAAACCTCTCATGCCCTTCTTTACTTCCATGGAAAAAACCTGCCCAAGGATCATTGAAAACCCGGGTGCCTTAGCTATTAGGAAACAGACCTATGGCAATTACTTTTGAAATATTAATAATTACACTGGGGCATGCAGAAGGTTGCTTCAAGTGAGCGTGCACAGAAATTACAGGGTCATTTTCATTCTTGTTGATATACCCCTCGTAATATGCTCAGTTTATTTGCTAGAAAATGAGATTAATATAATCATATATTACTAGAAAGAAGCATCAAAAACTATTTCATTTCTCTGTATGGGCATCAAAACTTGGCACGTGGATGAAAATTTAATTATAATTTGTAATTGAAAAATCGGAACTAAATGGGCCAAAATGTAATTAATTGCAGATACAATTAATTTGATTTCAAATATAATCAATTTCAATTGCCTAGAAATTTAATTGCAACCACGTAATTGTAATTGCAATCGCAATTAGATCATATCAGAGGTTTGCTTTTCAATTTTACTCACTTGTGGGAATATATTGTATGAATGATGAACCAAGCATAAACTATTTGACCAACCAAGATCAGGCCTAGAATTCGATGGATTGCTTTTAGCCTTGTATGAACACACCACATATTCAAACTCTCTTAAATTCTGTGGGTGAGATCCAAAATATGACGTGCGAGGTTTTGCAAATTCAATCATTACTCAAGTGCACATTTGGACTTGATCTGCCGTGTTGCTCAATGCTCAAACAATTGAATGTTCTGTTCAAAAATCGATCGCCTTCTAAGCTTCATTTTCCAACATGCATTTCATACATGAATCATTTGCTTGTCATGGTCTGAACGTGATTGCAAACATTGTCTCCACTTCTTGGGTTTTTATTAAATACACTATTAAATACAAATGGTTGTAAAACAAAAATACAGCAATCACATTGTTTCCTCAATAACAAATTCAAATGCACATGTATACCCATTTTACGAGGGGTATCCAGATTAGAGGAAGACTGGGCTTGTAACTTGGTGAAATGGCAGATTTTTGGATTTACGTAAATAGTCAAAATGAAGATTCATCTCTTGTCAGAAGGTGTTATTTTCCAATTTTTTTAGTTAGACAAACTTGTTCAAAGCAATGAGTTAATTAAAGCAAGGATCCTACACCAAGAAATGGTCACCTTTTGCAATTACCCGCCAACTTAACGGGCCCAACTGTAAACAACGGCGAAGAAAGTTCAAACAGTCAAGAGGAGAATAGGCTCCAAATTGCATGTTGTCTCATCCAAAAACCTGAAGTGTCGTGGGCAGGAAAAGATGTGCTTTTCATAAGTTGTCATGATTATCTCTCTGATTCTATGGCTCTAAAGAACCTTTTTCAGCCAAGCATGCTTGTGAACAGTGCCTAAGATTCCCCGTGCTCTGGCTTTGCACATTGATTTGGATGTCTGACCACGAGTTTTTTTTGCTTTGCCTAGGCAAATTAAGGTGTTTGAGACATATCAAAGAGTGGTTTTGGAAGAGTAGTTCCATTTGTGTTGGAAAAGAGCTCCTGAACTGTGGATTCAATGATAAAGAACAAGAATTATTTAAGCAATGGTACAATAACATCATATCAGTTTGTCAAGAAATGAACCCTGCAAAAAATGTCAACAAATACGCGCTGATCAGCGCCTCTTGTGGTCAAACTGAGACGTAGTTGCCAGTTGGTTATTTGTAATGCCACTCTTTGTGAAAACGTTATACATCTTATTCACAATGAAATTTCTCCAAAATACGCGATTTTGGTAACTTATTGCCATTACAAAGAAATAGAAACATTAAGGAAAAAGCCTGGGCCCGTATTCTCAACTCATTCTTGGAACTTGAAGTCTTACTCCTTTGTAGTAACTTTGTTCTTGAAGTCTTACTTCAAGTACGAGTTGAGAATACGGGCCCTCAACTTTTGCAGTTAGGTGGCATTAATATTCACTCTACTAGCTGGCAACCATGTTTAAAGTTGACCACAAGAGGAGCTGATCAGGGCGAATTTGTTGACATTTTTTGCAAGGTTATTTAATACTAACTAAAGAAGCTGAAAAACAAGGAGAAGGGAACTTCTGCGTGCCCCTCTTTTCGTAAAAAATAAACCTGAAGGGAGGTTACCTCATTTAATAGATGATGTTATTTTTGACGCACCGATTTAGTTAATTTCGAACATTTTATGAATTTCTCGTTCACAGCAATAGGACATGTATAAGGTTGCTTCAAGTGAGCGTTTTAAATCATTCCGCGGGCGGCAAAACAGGGCCGTTGGCTGTGCTGAGCTGCTCAGCCCATTTTGGCGAATCCAAGTTTTTCCCATTTTAACGTGCATTTGATGATTCTAGGTCCCTGGAAACGATCTTAATTTTACGTTTTGATCCCTCTGCTTTCACTTGGTTGAAAATATGCCCAATTTGTTTGCTTGAAAATGATACAGAAAAGATTAGATCTTAACAGAAAGAAGCGTTAAAAAATATTACATTTCTCTATATGTTAAGTATTTTGAAATATTGAAATGATTCTTTGGAACCCACTGAATAAATCCGCATCTTAATATTAGTGTTTGGATCAATGTTAAGTCCTATTTTTGCAATAGCACAAGGCCTGCTTACTTGCTTTTAAATCAATCACCCTAATATTATTTTTTGCATATTATTGACCCAATTCCAGCCAAGGTATCCTTAAGTGAAATACCGATCGTTTCCAAGGACCTAGAATCATCAAATGCTCGTCAAAATGGGAAAAAACTTGGATTCGCCAAAATGGGCTGAGCAACTCAGCACAGCCAACGGCCTTGTTTTGCCGCCCGCGGAATGATTTAAAACGCTCACTTGGAGCAACCTTGTGCATGTCTAATTAACCTCAAACACTTTTTCCGACACACGAATTTTTTCGACTGGCGGCAGAAAACGGAACCCTTTAGTTGCGTGAGCAATTTTACTGATGTTGCGTTAGTTTAAAAGTTGCGTAATAATAGTCTCTTCAAATCATTAAAAAAAGGAATCGAGTGAAACAGTTTTTCCGATACATGAATGGAATCTGAATTGATATAGAATTGGTAATGGAATAATTGATATAATTGATCATGGCATTTCAATCTTATCCTGACTTTACCGATTTGATTATTATTCAAGACTGGTTCGAAGATTCTCCAAGGCCATTCAATTATTGACCAAGATCGATCCAAAGATCTAAAGATTAGTTCGTTATTATCCCGTTGTACTGAAAAAATATGTATGAATCTTTTATGAAATGTCCCAAAACTATGCATATGAAACTTTTCTGACCCAGAAAACTACGAGGAACAACTTTGAAATGAAACTAACTCAGGTCTAGATGAAAAGTTATATGCCTAAAAAACTATTTCTTTTGGAAACTTAAGTCTAGTAGAATTAACTCAAGAAACTGTTGAATTGAATATGATTTAGAATATGATAATCAGCTGCTGGTGTATTTTGAGAATGAACTTGTCTATCATATACCCAACGCTCGTGGTATATGAAAACTTAAATTCCCAAGCAAATGTATTTTTTTATTTTCTAAAAAGAAACAGTTTTGGTATGTTTCGTCTTAACAGTTCAAAATGATACTAGATCCTTATACACTCTTTTAAAAAAGATAGTAAAAGTGATGTTTTAGGTGTATCAAATAAAATGCTGCTGCAATTGGTTCCATTGATAAGAAACAAATGTTTAAGTGTTTAGTAATTTCCATCTAAACTTAAAACAAATTATTTAGTAGCATGATCCAAGACTGATTCGAATATTGTTCAAATTGATTTGGATGTCATGAAAGATCGATACGAAAATCGTCTAAGATTGATCCGGCTATTGTTCTAGAGTGGAACTTTTGTGAGTTCAATTCAGAGACTGTCCAAGACGGATTTAAAGATAAATTAGACTTTTAGACAGTATTATCGGGATTGGTCATGGACGAAATCACAATTGGTTTTACAAAATATCAGAATCAATCTTGAATAACATCTGAATCAATAAAGACCAACTTTCAAATGGTTCTTGAACAAGTTCCACATTGAAAGTTGGTAAACACCGATCTGAAAACTGCCCAAGGGTTTAAAGATTCTCCGTCCCATCCAAAGCTTGCGCAAGAATAATTAAAAAGTTATCAAAGTATTTCCTGACGAAGTCTTGGGCAATATCTAAAATGGGTGTGAATAATTTTGGAATCGGTCTTAGACAACATGTAAATTAGTTTTGGATAACACCGGAATTGGTCTTGAGAAATATTAAAATTGGTTTTGAATGATATCGGAATCGGTCTTCTGAATCAATCTTGAAAAATGATCTGGAACAAGTTCCCGATTTGAAAGTTGTTCAAAGCTAATCCAGAAATGCACAAATATTCAGATATTCTAACCGTCAAGTCTTGAGTTATAAGTTCCAGATCAATCTTTAGGAATATTTAGCTTGTAAAGAGAGTAAATGATTTAAATAGTTTATATAATTGATGTTTATATGAAATTTGATCTACCAATGAGTTACTGTTGGTAGATCTGTACAACCCTTGAATAATGGGTTGGTCAGGAATAGTGTAAGATAAATGTCATTTGTGTTTTTTCCTTCCTCTTTATTTTGGTTGTCTTTTTCTTGGGAACCACTTACAAGAACGATAATCAACGGTGAATATGCCTATGATTGAATGGATCAGACTGTTGTTCCAGGTTCTCTCTATCAATTGAATACTTGATTTGACTTTTGCCACCTTCAATTTGGGCGGCGCGATTATTGATTTATAATGATATAGATCGCAATTGATGATTGTGATTGATTGAACTTAGTCAGTACAAGAATGAAAATCAATATTAATTAGTAATTACATATAAATTGGGATTCCATTTAGTTTTCGAACAAACTGTTTTACTCGATTACTTTTTTAATGATTCGAACGGACGCAACTTTTAACCTAACGCAACATTAGTAAAATTACTCACGCAACTAAAGGGTTCCGTTTTCTGCCGCCAGTCGAAAAAATTCGTGTGTCCGAAAAACTGTTTGACAATTAACCCTGCAAAAAATGTCAGCTTTTGCGCGGTGATCGCTTCGTCTTGTGGTCAAATTGAAAGATAATTACCAACTAGTGGAGTGAGCAAGAATGCCACCATTTCGAAAAAGTTCAGCATTTTTTATTTCATGAATGTATTTCTTTGTAGTGGCATTATGCACGGATTACTAGAAGAAGTAACTTCTTCTAGTGATCCGTACATTATGCTATCAAAATCGAATATTTTGTAAAAAAAATATTGTTAAGAAGATGCATATTAAGCCAAAGAGTGGCATTACGAATAATCGTCTGGCAACTATGTTTCAATTTAACCACAGGAGGCGCTGATCAGCGCGTAAAAGCAGACATTTTTTGCAGAGCTAATTGTTTGTCAATGCACAATGGTCTCTAAATTTCAAGATAGCAATTGTGCTTGTGGCTCAGAAAGATTAGAAGAGCGAAGACAAACTATTGTTACTGAACAATACAACAACAGCAAGTTCCTCTTCAAGTGTCGTTTAATAGTAAAATCTGAAAAGTTCCCTGTATTACCCGCGCGAGAATTTGAGAAGAAATGGGTGTTAGTTATAAACAAAATAACAATTTTAGGTTTGCATTAACCTACGTTTTGCCAAAATAACAAAATAAGGTTAAAGAATGAGCCAAATAATGTACAATTTAAATTTGAAAACAGATTATGAAATAAAAAAGTGAAAAATGGATAAAAAACCAGTTACAGAAACTCTTTCAAGCCAATTTTAAATTTACCAGATATTTTTTCGGTTTACTCAAATCTCTGTTTTGGCAATTTTTTTACGCTCTGATGATTACCAAGGCTTCATATTCGATGTCAGCTCAGCTAACGGAAAAAATAGAAATTCAGTTAGACCTTAAGTCATATGTTCTGTGTTTTATCATGCATGCTTCAAGCATGCTTCTTCAATAGACGTCAGCCTTCTTTGGTCCTTTAAATGCTTTTAGGCTTGTTAAATGTCGTTTTACGAATGTTAGCTTCACGTAATGGATTTTTTAACAAAAAATAAATTGTTAAAAATGCCTTTGAAGGCTCAAAATACATTAACGTCCATATTAGAATGCATTCCAAATGGACCATTCAAACCCAAATAACTCGGCTGCTGATTATTGTATTTTTATTCAACTTGAATTCGACACGTAACTAAATGGTCTCTAAATTTAGATGAAATAGTTTACCAAAAAATGTTATAATTAATAAGTTTTTAGGCATACAACTTTTTCCTTGGACCTAAACTTATGTATTATAATAAAGTTTAGTTGTTCTTCATTGACTTGTGGATCCAAAAAAAGCCAAACCAAAAAAGCCATTCGAAACACCATGTACTAGTAGAGCTCCAACTTCTGATTGAAAGACAAATGGATTCTGTTAAAAATCAATGAGAGTTTAAATGTGGAATGAAACACCAGTCCAGGGTTGTTTATTTGCATGCAAAAGATACAAAAACAGGAGATTAAGAGTCTATATAATTTTTTAAGTTGTTTTTCTAAAACGAAAATACTTTAGTGCCACCTAGTGCACGTACTCTTTTTTTCTCTAATCAGCGTTAAAATCCATCATGATAATCTGCCAGCTCAATATGGCAAACACACGAGGACGGAAATTTGAAAGCTCGTATAGTTGGACAATGGTGAAGATTATCAGGGTCCACGGCTAGCAAGTGCTGAAAATTGTACCGTTGGACACATCGAGACTTTCTCCCACAATCCGACATCAAGTGACCTGAAAAGTAGTTTTGGAATAATATTTAGCACCTAAATGACACTGAAGCAAATTTTTTTCTCCAGGAGGAAGTTATTCGGGTAATTGCACAAACCTGTAAAGGGAGGACTGAGATACATTGGCAAAGTTGAACAAAGGTTGCGTGAGTATGCCTAAACTTTCTGAGGCATTATTTTCCTCTTAATGAACTTTTGATGTTTGTTTGAGGTCACAATAAATCATGGTTGTTTCTGGTCGGGAAATTTTAAAGGAATAATGGACTTCTGCATCAAAGCAAAAAAATAGTTCCTAGGTCAAGGATCCAGTTAACAGTGAAAGAAGGAAGCATACTAGGTAGAATTAGAAAATTTCAGCTTCCAGTTGACATCAATACTTTTTAGTTGGTCTTGTGCGGCTGTGACTGAACAGTAATGGTAAAGTTCAAAGATTTTTTTACAAGAATATTAATCGATGTAGATGAAAAAGTTAAGTCCTCTCGGATGCTGAGAACTATCTACCGTACAAAAGCAAACATATTTCAAACTAATGTGATGTAGAACCCCTATTGTGCTTTAAAGTTTTCAGTTTAAACCAGGGGTAGACAACTGGTGGGCCCAAGGGTGGTCTTTGGTGGGCCCAGGAGCTATAGAGAAAATCCAAAATAGTGGGCCCGCAAGACATCCATAGTACTGTACTCGTGGGCCCAAAGCTCTTTGATCGTTAATTTGTGGGCCCCTGACAACATGTAATGAAATTTTGTGGGCCTTGACACAAGAAATGTTGCCCCTGTATTTCAACTGTAAACTCAAAATTGTTTCCTTGGCCCCAAAAATGCTAACCAAAACACTCCAAATCAACGAAGATTAAAAGAAAAAAAAGCTTCAAAAACTACCCTTTTTGTCCCACCCTTTTAGAGTTATTTGTTCAAATATTACTACTTACATGGTTTAAGGGGTGCATGGCATAGGTCAATGGCCACTCGCTGAGGTAAGGCCTCGGTTTGAACAATCACTTGCCATTTTCCCGTGGCGTCCTTGGCATAGCCTGGCCGAATGAAGCGCAATTCGGAGTCACACACTTGCTTCTTCTTGTAGGTGTAGGGCTTCCAACTCCAACTGCCAGTCTGAGCTCGAACCGACGACCTTTGACGGAAGAAAAAAGTCTTACCACCAAACCTCCTTGACATTTCTTT